>JADGJL010000677.1:0-15749 GCA_027600665.1 Irineochytrium annulatum
TTTAAACTCCTGAACCGGCCACCACCGAGCCCTCCACTCGACTCGTCGTCGCCAGCGGCTGCAGTCTATAAGAGTCAGGTGGCGATGAAGGTGGGGATGCGGGAGACGATGTCGGTGAAGGAGCTGGGGTAGTTCGGGCGAAGGTGGGTCGACAATTGGCTGCAAGAGATAAGCAAGTCAGCCAGGCAACCAAACAGCGCGATACGACGAAGGCGAAGGCAACTCACGCCGCCCTAGGTCCGCCTCTGATTCCGTAATTGAAGACAAACACAATCGCAAAGGCTTCCCCGGCTCCACCTTTCACTGTGCACAGCCTCGGATCCCCCTCCAGCCTCTTGTCCTCTGCCACCTCCAAACCAGTCTTAAAGTCTACCACCGCCAATTCCCCTTTCATTCCCTCACACCAGCTCTCAACCACGTTCCTATCATTCGCGTCGCCAACAATCAACAGCAGCTTCCCCTTCGCAAAGAGCGGTATCGCGCCCCCTTCCTTCCTGACGGCCGCGACGTGGTCTACACCGGGCAGAGCCAGGCAGTCCTCCGTATCGAACGCGCGGTACACGGGGGAACCGTCCACGAGGAACCCAGGCAGGCTGTAGACGTCGCAGGGCGGAGTGAGGCGCGACGCCGGGTCCTCTGGCCCGCCCTCGATCCACGGATAGATCGGGCGGGACGCGTCGAGCGCGGTCGGGGCGAAGGTGAAGGTGTGGAGAGCCAGGAGGAGGGAGAAAGCAATGCAGCCTAGCACCGCGAGCTGGCGCGGGGAAAGGAGCGCGGTGGACGCGAAGGTATTGCGGCGCTGGGGCTTCAGGGGGTCGGCGGGGCCGCCGTCTTCCGCGTAAAGCGCGTTCGGGAGGGCGCGGTGCATCAGGTCGTTTGTGCTAAAGCAACTCTGGCAGGGCCAGGCTCCAGCAGATTTACATGCCTACCGCACAGCAAGCCGCGACCGTTCCAGACCTCATGGTAAACTGTTGTATTTTAAAACGATTATCGTAAAATTACATAGAGGTACGTAAAAGAAGCGAATTCCAGCAACGCATAATTGGCGGGAACCCGCAAGAGAGAGCCATAAATTTGACCAGAATAGGACCCGAGTGAAAATAGTTATAACGAATCGTCGCCACTCATAGGATATATACGAAGGGAAAAAGGGTCGGGGAGAAGCCCAGTTCAGGAATAAGGAGGTATGTGGCACAACGAGGTTGGGTGCATTTTTTTCTTTTTTTTTTTTCCTTTCAGACTTTGGCCTTGATGAAGTTGGGAAACGACGAAAGTTTCATCTGTTGCAAAAACCCGTTAGAAAGACGCATCTGATGTGCCCACACGCAAATAAATCATACCATCATGTACGCATGCTCCAACGCCGGCCGAAATACGTCCGGGTGATAGTTTCTCCTATCATATACCTCGGTCGTAACCTTCCTCCTGATCTTCGCAGGTAGGTTCACCTCCTTCTCCGACCCCTCGCTCAGGAACCGCTTCATAATGACGTCGACCTCGTCCCGCAGCTTCGCCAGCTGCTCCGGGTTTACGCCCGCGGAGTCGTTCGACAGCGTCGGGAGGCTGTGATCTGATGCGCCACCATGCGCATTCCCGTGACCCCCACCAAGGCTCAGCGCCTCCAACGAGTGTCCCAACGCCGAGACGGTGGTGCTGTGCGGCAGGGCCGTGACGGACTGGGAGTGATCTCCTGCCGTTGATGCATTGAGGTTCGACGCGGACTCGCTGGCGGCGTGGGAGGTGAGGAGGGCGTCGATGGAGGTGATGGAGCCGTTGTGCTCTGCCATGATGTTGGTCAGAAGCCGGTTGGAGCAGGCGTGCGCGAGGCCGGGGAAGGCTGTCGCGGCGTGCTGGCGGTATCGAATGACGGCCTCCCAGAACTCGATGTTCTCCTCCGAGTGTTCCTGTTAAGCATAATCGGTGAGTGTTTGCAGGGCCGCGAGCGAGGAATGACAACCCGACACTCTGATCGCGATGGTGACAGGCGCTGCCAGAGCATGAAATGCGAACCCGATCATCTCATACCTTCGTCAGGAACCTTCTGAACTCGTCCATGGTGAACGGCGCCTTGCTCTCGTTGTTCAGGATCTGGGCCAGCGTGACCTTGCTGCTATGCGGGAGATTCGGGGACATGGTCGACGATGCTGTTCTGCGCTAACGGTCGGGCCGGGGTCGGCGGGATGGTTCGTGCGTGGCCGGTGCCCGTCCTCTCGTCCGGGGCTCCTCGTCCTGGCGTCGTTGCGTTCGTGGCGCTGGTCGCTCCTTCGTTGGTCCAAGAGGATCGATATGGAGTGGTCTCAGTGAACCCAATTATAGCGTACCACCGTAAATCCCTATATGAGATACATGAAGGTTGCGGACTGCCTGCTCCGGAAATAGATTAAGCTGTGGCAGGGGTGGATAAGCTAAAATAAAAGGGACTGTTTACCACTTGGGTTATATCTACCATTTCTGAACACTCGTTTTTTATGCTCCTTACATGCAGCCGCTTGCAACTACTGTAGTTTCTACAATGACTCTTCTGCTCGTGGTGAATGCACGGTCCACATGCTTAGGTTGGGTCCTGACATGCATGCGCTATAAACAAAAACCACATGATTCCATTTCCTGTAATCGCAGGGAAGTGCCTCGAAGAACATCGAACTCGTCTTAATAAAGTAAATTTTTTATATTATGTTTATTCGCATATCAGTATTGAGGTGGCAGACGAAAGATGCTCACGTCCCACCCACATCCACCACTGATGGGCGGAGCTCCAATTCTTGCACCCATCTATGAATGATCGTCAAACTCATTCTTCCAAGCCACCTTTGCCAGCAGAAAATGACATTGCGTTGTTAAGTTTTTTTCCTGCAAGGTATGCTACTATTTGACTGAATTGCTAATCTTAGAAAAGTGAAGAAAGTGCTGGAAGAGAAAAGAACAAAGGATACAGAGAACAATGCAAGTGCACGTGACGGAAAAGTGCACCAAAAAACTGGAAGTCGTGACTCCCCGCTTTAATTCCCCCCATGCCTCTTCTCCGCGTCCTCCTCCTTCTTTGCTGGTCTCACGATGAAGAACCAAACCGAGAACACCAGCGCACCTGTGATCGCGACCGTTAGAACGATGGGCCACCCTATCGTTAAACAAGTCGTAAGCATGATGACTCCAAATTAACAAATTCTACTCACAGACGATCTTGTTTGGATCACCCGGGAACACCGATCCCCCGGCTGCTAGCATGCCCACCCCCGCGCCGGCGGCCGTGTCGTTCGCGGTCACACCGCCAGTCGCGTCCATCGCGCCGTCCCCTCCGGAGGCGCCGAGCGGCGCTGAGAGTGGCCCCGCGGAGGTGACGCCGGCTGTCGGGCTCGCGGCCGCAGCGGCGCCGGTGACGGTGGGCGTGACTGCGGTACCGTCCGGGAGGAAGCCGATGAAATTGGCGAGGAAAAAGGAGCTGTTTATGAAGGACATTTCGGGAATCAGGACCTTCGAGTAGACACAATCAGCTTCATTTTTGTTAAGCGCGTGTTGGGCTTACATTATCAGTGACATGCGCGATCCCGCCCAGCATGATCACATCCAGCTGCGACAGCGCGGCGTTGCCACCGGGACTCGCCATCGTGTACTGCATGGCCGGGGTGGACGTGACGTTTGGCCTGAACCCCGGGTACGCGGACTGCAGCGACGCGTTGCCGATGAACGATAGCATGTCGGATGTGAAGAAGCCGGCGACCATGTTGCAAAGCAAAATCTGGGTCATGAGCGTCGTCGTCACGTTGACGCCCATCGCCGCCATCTTGGCGTCGAAGGAGGTCATGGCCGCATTCGTCGGGAGGAGGTATGTCATTTGGCCGAGTGTGCCGGCCTTGATGTAGCGCATAATGCCGGTTGACGTGAGGGCTGATATCCAGGATGTGGCGCCCAGGTTAGTGGCGGCGGCAGGGACGCTGGGCGGGGGTGTGAGGAGCTTGTCGATAATGTGGAGGACGCCGTTGGAGGCCTAGTGAAAGAGCGTCAGAATAAGCTCGTGGTGTCTATCAACAAAACACGTACAATAAAAGTCGCGACAACGTTAGCCACCTCCCGCATCCCGCTCATGATCGTCATCCCCGGCGTGACGCCGGCACCAGCCGTGATATCCACCCTGATCGACGCAGGGAACTTTTGTGGCGACAACGGGTCCACGAAGGTCGTGTTCAGGAAGGTCCGGCTCATGATCGACCGGTTCGGGTCGAACATCATCGGGCTGACAAGGTGATACGGGACGATGGCGAGGGCTCCGTTGCCCGCGGCAAGGAAGGCCGCGTCCATTGGCGCGAGGACGGTGACGGGGCCAAAGGAGCCGATGACGGATTGGGATGAAGGGGCCTGGAGATGATAGCGACCAACAGTCAGCGTGATAGGGAAGCATGGAGAGGATGCTTACGGCATTGAGTTGGTTGGCGAAGGTCGCGACGGTGAAGCCGTTCGCGTTGGCGAAGGAGAACTGCGAAGGATGAAGGGAGGCCCAGCGGCTCAGTATGTCCACAGACCGCGTCGGCATATCAGCATACCTGGGTGAGGAGGTCGTTGAGGGACACGGCGAGGCCTATAGGCGCCAGGCTCAGAACGAGGAAGGCCCCGAGGACGTGCATCGCCGATGCCGGAGTGCAGGGTTGGGACGAGGACGGTAGGTAGAAATGCAAGATCAAGGACTTCGGTGCAGAGCCCTTGCACCACATTAATTCCCAAAAAGGAAATTTTCAGTCCTTTCATCCCCCCCTTCTACAGCCCCCGATGACGGGCGGCGCCGTCGGCCGTCGGGAAGACGGCGTCGCGCTCCTGATGCCGGAGGTCATCACAACCACTCGTTGAAGATCTCACTTTTCAGGATCGACCAAGTTCTCCAGAGCGTCGCTCGACCTCGTTTGGGACAGGCGTCGACACGGCATCGATATGGGTCCGACGCGTCAACCGTCGGCGAGATGTCTGAGCGTTTAACTGAAGCCGAGGGGTCACGTAGCGTCGGATCGCGGTGCGTACCCGTTGCGAAAGCTTAGATGGACTCTCATATGTACTGGTCATTAAGCACAGATGGACTCTCATCTGTACTGGTCATTTTATCTTACGTTTTGGACGGCTACGTTGTAACCGCGCTGTATGCTCTCCACGGCTTCAACCTCGATGCGGATCGCCGCATTGTAACCATTGCCATGACCTTCGCGTTCTTGAGAATAATCATTACATAAAGAACCTTTTTTTAAAGCAGGGCCATACAAACTTACGCGGCCCACCCATTCACCTCCGCATCGATGACGGCGGCGCTATGTACCCCGGCCGCCGTGGGACATGGAAACCACCGCATTGCCTTTCTACTCCATCAGTGATACGATGAGTGTGATGCGCGTCTCGCGCGCGCTTGAGATATATCGCAATCTTCGCTGCCGTCGCGGAGGTGCCCCCGAGCAGTGGTATCGCGCCGCAAATGTGCTGGGAGACCTCTTAACAACATCAAATCCTGATGCAGTCCCCCACCCGCGCCAAGAGGCCCGCACTGCCCACGCCGACGGCGACGCCGTCGCGTCCGCAGCCCGCCCGTCAGTTCTCCACGTACGCCCTCAAGCCCCCTGCCGAGATTTGGTCGCAGATCCTGGGCCACTTCCGAGCCAGACCCGCGACGGTTCTTTCTGTCGCGCTCACATGCAAGAATCTGCATTTGAAGGCCGACATCGCCTGTCGCCTTCGCATGAAGCACGATTTCGGGACGAAGCCAAAGAAGGTCAAGGCGAACGATTCATGGGTCAAGACCTGGGGCTCGAGGCGGTTCAAGATGTGCAGCGGCTGTGATAAGAAGCTGGGCGCCTCGGCGACGGTGCAAACGAAGGGGAGAAAGTCGCGGGGCGCGAGACGGGTGGAGTCTTGGAAGGATATGCCGTCGCGGGAGGATGTGGACAGCGATGTTCAGGAGGAGGAAGAGGATGTTGACCCGGCGTTGGCGACGATGGAGGTGGTGGAGACGACGGAGGCGATACCTGCGCACAACAAGCTGTCAGACATGCCAGGTGCTCTGACGCAGTGCGAGTCGCCCTTCCACACGAGGATGAAGACGGCGATCGGTGCGTTGGGTGGTGCCACCGACGCGAAGAACACGAGGAACACGACGACGGCTCGCGTCGACTCCGCGATAGGCGGCGATGCCGTATATGATGAGACCCTGCATATCCCGGCGCCGTCCGCCAAATTACCCGCGTGCCGACCGAAGCCCGTGAAAATTGGACGGCACGCCGCTTCTGCTCCCCATGCGCGAAGCTCCGCTCGATTGCGACCCGCTTCCGCGACGACAGAGGGATGTTGGCCAACTATCGCCTCCAGCAGCAAGCGGCCGCCAAGGTCACCATAGCGGGCAAGACGAGAAGGAGCAAGGACGCTGACGCGCCCAGACCGCCGTACCTCGTCAAGACGCACGCGATGAACTTCTATGGGCTCAAGTCGGAAGACCTTGAGGGGCGGGAGTTCGCGGTGAAGAAGAACCCGCACTATTGGCGCGCGGCTCCCATGAGGCTTTACTTCCTCGAGGATATTCAGAGGATCGCAATGGAGAGACATGGGGAGGCTTTGAAGAAGGCGCTGAAGGAGCTCTAGTCGCTAGATAGAGCTTTTTGGGAGAAGGTATGCTGTCGATAGTCTTCAGTCAACCGCCGATTCAACTGACTCACGGACATGGAATAGGTGTGCCGTAAACTTAGTATAGGTGGTTGCCGTAGGGGATGGAGAGCTGGTGATGCGCTGTTTGGTACATACGAGTTGCCGTGGGGTGTAGATGAATTTTCTTCCAGCAGATTGTGAACTGCAGAATGATATCTAAATGAGTAACGAGAATAACCGCTGTGTAGTTTGCATCCCATCTCCTACGCGATCTGGACATTATTATAACTGAAGCGCAAAGACAACTTATCACGCCGCTGAAATAGAATGTAGGTCATTCTGCGATGCTACGATTTCTGCACCAGCATGAAAATGGAGTGCCATAGATCTGAAAGGTTGGGACTGCACACAATCACCCAGGATGCATCGCAGAGCCCCGCGGGACATGCGGGCATGAGGGGTGACCGGCGTGCAAATCGGCATGCGTATCGAACGTTCCATCGCCGCATTCTACGCGCTCGAGCAGGTTATCCCAATCACGCTGCTTTCCCAATCCCGCTACGGCTGGCCGAGCACAGACCATCAAACAGACCGACAGGCCGAAGCTCATAATCCTCACATCAAGACTGGCGTCCTTGCTGCTAACTCTATTCAACTCTCGTTGATCGCGCGACCTCGAGCTCGCGTCTCTCGTATACCACCGTTGAGCATTCAAGGAGACTCGCGATGTCGTCCTCGCAGCAGCTCGGGGGTAAAACCTCGGAGGCCAACGCCAAGTTCAACTTCACGGACTCGAAAGGTGCGCGTACATGGCTGCTTTCTTGTTGTCGCGTCGTCGACTGGGCCACTGAATTTCCGTCCAGCTACCCACTACTGGTCCGAGACCGAAACGGCCGCTTATGTGAACTGGATCAACACCCAGCTCGCCTCGGACGCGGACCTCGCCACCGTCCTACCGCTGAAGCAGGCTTCGGCGCTCTTCGACGCGTGCCGCGACGGTCTCCTCCTGTCCAAGCTGATCAACAACTCGGTTCCAAACACCATCCAGGAGAAGAACCTGCACAAGAGGGTAAAGAACCCGATTCACGCGTCGGAAAACCTGCAAAAGGCGCTGGCCGGTGCCACGCAAATTGGGTGCCAAGTGCATAACATCGGCGCGGAGGATTTGAAGCAGGGGACGCCGCATCTTTGCTTGGGGCTTGTGTGGCAGGTTATCAAGGTGAGTTGGTGACGAAGCAACCATAAATGCCGCCCGAAGTGTCAGACGACATCTCGCGTCATTGTTCATTTATTATTTTCTTCCTACGACCACGTCCTAACTCTTCTTCGAATCCAACAGATTGGTCTCCTGCAATCCCTCGGCCCGGCCGCTGGCGAGCACGGCAGCGCTCAGGAGCGCGGCCAGAACTCGAACGAGAAGGCCCTCCTTAACTGGCTTAACAGCGCCTTGGAGGCCGCCGGCTGCCCTCAGCGTGCCAACAACTTCGGCTCGGATCTCTCCGACTCTATCTGCCTCGCTTACCTCGTCTCCTACGTCGACGGTTCGCCTCAGGCCGATCACGATGCCGCCGCCCGCCAGGTCCGCTCCGAGAGCGACCTCGAGCGCCGCGCCGAGCTCGTCCTCGTGGCTGCCGAACGCATCGGGTGCAGGCAGTTCGCGTCCGCGAGGGACATCGTTGCGGGCAACAAGAACCTCAACCTCGCGTTCGTGGCTGTGCTGTACAATGCGAAGAACGACCGGGACCGCAGGAACCTCCGAGACAGGGATGCAGAGAAGGCCAAGGATGGTGTTGAGGCGCAGATGAAAAAGCTGCAGAACGAGCTGAACGAGCTAAGGAGCCAGCAGGCCAAGCTGCAGCAGGAGAACCAGAGCCTTCGGTCGCTGCAGCAGAAGAGCGAGCAGGACGCCGAGGAGGCCCGTCGTCAGCGCGACTCGTCAAAGAAAGAGGTGCAGTCGAACTCGAAGGCCCTTGAGGAGCAGATCAACGAGCTCAAGACCGACATAGCTGCCGCTCGTCAGCAGGTGAGTTTTTGCTTGATCGTGATCTTGATGGCACACAAACTAATTTGCCGTCTACCTTTGTCATCAGGTACGTTCGCTCGAGGGTGCCAACGAGAAGCTCCGCGACCAGTTCGGCACCATCGAGCGCGAGCTGCAGTCGTCGCGCCAGCGCGAGGCGGACCTCCAGCGCCGCGCTAAGAGCATCGACGAGGACAGTATTTCCCTCCAGGCGGACCTCAACGCCTCTCGCGAGCTCGTGCGGTCCCTCGAGGCTAAGAACGCCGAGCTTCGTGACGCCTCGAGCGGCCTGCAACGCTCGACGACCAACCACGCCAAGCAGCTCGCAAGCCTCCAAGACCGCCTTCGCCAGACAGAGGAGCAGTCGACTAACGCTCAAAACGCCTTGAGGGAGCAGAACTCGCAACTCTCGGCAGAGCTCGCATCGATCCGCGGCCAGGCGAAGAACCAGGACGCCAACGCGAAGTCGCTCTCGGATCGTCTCGCCGCCTCCGAACGTGACAACGCGTCGCTCCGGGCGGATGCAGAGGACAGAGAACGCCGGGCTCGTCAGCAGGACGAGAACCAGCGCGCGGTCCAGGCCGACCTCAACGCCGCGCGTGATCTGGCTAGGAACTTGGAGTCGAGGAACGCTGAGCTCCGCGGTCAGATCAAGGCTGTAGAGGATGATAAGGACTCGAGCGCTAGGTCCGCGGGATCGCTTCAGGACCGACTCCGCCAGCTCGAGGCTCAGATTCAGTCTCTCCGCAACGAACTCGCCGCCGCCCAACAAGTATGCTTCTAGTACAAATATGCTTGTTGAGTTGAAATTTAAAGCCTTTATAAGGTCTCTGCCGACTTCGAGTCATCGAACTCCACCCTCCGCGAGCAGGTCAAGAGCCTGAACGGCAAGCTCGACCAGTCAGACCGCAAAGCGCGCGACGCTGACCAGAAGGCCCGCTCCCTGGACGACCGCGTCCGCAAGGCCGAGCAGGAACGCAACTCGGCTCAGGATGAGCTCCGTCAGGCCGAGTCCCAGGCCCAGTCTCTCCGTGAGCAACTGAACCAGCTCGAGCAGACGCAGAACGACCTCCGCAACCGTGCAGCTAACGCCAACCAGGACGTCGCCGAGCAGATCCTCGCACTCCAGGAGGAGCTGGCTAAGCTGCGATCTGCTAAGGACGCCGAGCTCTCCCGTATTCAAGCCAAGCTCATCGGCAAGGAGCGTGACCTTGTTGCCGCCACGAACGACTTGACCGAGGCTCGCGACGCCAACCGCGACCTCGTCCGCCAACAGCAGGAGAACGACGCCCAGCGCGATGCGGAGGCCGAGCGGCTCCGCGGCGAGCAGGCAGCTGCCGACCAGGCCCGTCGCCAGGCCCAGGAGCAGCTCCGAAATGCAGAGGACCAGAAGAAGCAGGCCGATGCCCGTGCTCAGGCCGCGGAGGCGGACCGCCAGAACCTTAAGAACGCCGCTACCCAGGCAAAAGAGGAGGCGTCGAAGGCCCGCGTTCAACGCGAGACCGACCTCGCTGCCGCCGACGCCAGGACTGTCGCCGCCCAAGCCGAGCTCGAGGCTGCGCAGGCCAACCTCCGTTCGCTTGAGTCCAAGAACGCCGAGCTCCGCAACGCCGCCAGTGACAACCAGGCGTCCCGCGACAACCAGGCCAAGCAGATTGCGCGACTCCAAGAGCAGCTCCGCCAAGCCGAGGGCAACGACGCCGCCGCCGAGGCCCTCCGCCAGCGCCTTGCGGCCGCCGAGGAGCAGAACGCCGCGCTCCGCGCCAACGCTGAAGATCAGGAGCGCCGCAATGCTCAACTCGAGGAAAACCAGCGCGCCTTACACGCGGACCTGAATGCCGCCCGCGACAGCGTCCGCACCCTCGAGGCTGACGTGGCAGCTCTCCGCAACCAGGCTAAAAGTGCTGCCGACAACGCAGACCGCAACGTCCGCGACGCTGAGGCCCGTGCGCGTGCGCTTGAGGAGCGTGCCCAGCAGGCTGAGAACGAAAGGAACGCCGCCCAGGACCAGATCAACGAGGCCGAGGCAAGCGCCCAGGCTGCCCGCGACCGCGCCAACGCGTCCGACCGCGAAATCCAGGCCCTCAAAGCCGCTATTGCCGAACACCGCGCAACCATCGCGAGCCTAACAAGGACGCTCGAGTGCATCGAGCAGGACGCGCGCATGCTCTCTAACGCGTCCGGGTCGGAGCAAGAGAACCTGAGGGAGCTTCTTATCGTCGCGAGGAGGTCCAACGCTGAGCTGGAGAACGCTGTCAGGGACCTCAAGCTCCAACAGGCTAGCAACGAGCAGTCGAACGAAGGACAGGACGCCCAGCTCCGCGAGCAGCTTGACCGTGCCAACCAGAGGGCTGCGGACCTTGAGCGCGTGGCCCAGAACGCTCTCGCCGAGGCCGAGAGCGTCAAGAGGCAGCAGAATAACTTCGCCAACGCCCAGCCGGCCCAGAACGACGCCCAAAACGCTAAGCTTCGCGAAGAGCTCGACCGCGCCCGGCAGAGGGCCTCGGAGCTTGAACGTATCGCCCAGGACGCGCTCGCCCAAGTTGAGGACGCGAAGGTCCGATCTGAGGAACTTGGCCGGTCTGTCGATACGCTGTTCGAGGAGAAGCTTTCGCTGCAGAAGTCGAGCAAGCAGGCGCAGCGCGAGAAGGCCGACCTCGCCGAGCGCGAGGAGCAGCTCCGCAGCCAGATCGCCAACCTGGAGAGAATCAACGTCTCGCTCATGAACCAGAGGTCCATCCTGATCAGGGACGAGCACCAGGCCGACATCGCGCATGTCGAAAACGCGCTGCAACTTCTCCGGAACGAGCTGGGGCGCGTCTGTGGGAACATCGAGGAAACGAAGGACGCTGAGTTTTTGGGGATTGTCGGAAAGAAGTTCCGCGAAATCGATGGCAAGGCTAACCGTGCGGAGAAGCAGCTTCACGAGCTTAAAAGCTCGGTCGACACCCTGAACGAGGAGCGCGTCGTTCTCCGCAAGAAGCGCGACGAGGCTGAGAAGGAGGCGCAAGACCTCCGCGCGTCCCAAGACCAGCTCCGCCGTCAGCTCCTCGACAGCGTCGGCAACCTCACCAACAACAAGGACCGCATGGCCAACACGGGCGATGCTGAGGACATTGAGGAGCGCCTTGCCAACGCCGAGAACTTAGCTGAGCAGTACAAGAGCTCTGCTACCGAGGCCCTCGAGGTCATCCAGGCCCTCCGGGCCGAGAAGGAGCACGCCGCTAGCCGCTCGCAGGAGAACGAGGTCGCGGCATCCAGGGCCAAAGACACTGTCCAGAAGTCGATGCGCGCTCTTGACGCCATGAGGGCCGAGAACGCGAACCTGAAGGCCAAGGTTAACAACCTTGAGGAGACGTGCCGGTCCAAAGACAACCTCAACGACCTCGAGTCCAACGGGGAACGGGACGAGCTTCGCCGCGAGAACGACAACCTGAGGGAGAAGCTCTCGACCCTCGAGCGCGTGTCTTGCGCACTTATGCAGCAGCGATCCATCCTGATTCGGGACGGCCGGGCGACCAAGGAGGAGGTCGAGGCCGGTCTCGCGAACCAGATTGAGCATCTCGACCAGCTGTTGGACGAGAACGTGCGCCTCAAGGAGCAGCTCAACGCCTTCCAGGGCAGGGAGAACGCCCTCCAGGCCGTCCTCGCGGACTCGGAGGGAAACCTCGCCGCCTCGGAGTCGGAGGGCAACCTGGCGGCAGCCAGCAAGATCTCGGCGGCCAAGGCCCAGATTGACCGTGCTCTCGGCGCCGCGGCGTCGACCATGAACCTCGTCCTGAACCTCAAGCGGGAGAACAAGAGGCTGAGGGAGAAGGTCCGGATCTACGAGGAGATCGAGGCTCGGTATAGGGAGGCCGGGGAGGTCCAGAGGCAGGACCTCGAGGAGAAGCTGGCGGACTCGGAGAGGCGCGCGAACTCGTTGCTCGCCCAGCGCACCCTCCTGATCACCGAGCGCGAGGCCGTCCTTGCCAGCCTGGGCTCGTTGGACAATTTGGGCTCTACCAAGAACTTGGCGGCTGGCTCCAGCAGGAACTTGGCAGCCGGCTCGACCAGGAACCTGGCCGCCTAATTCATATCCAAATTAATTCATCATCCTTAATTACTTTACTGTGTTTTTAGTTTTGCACGCACATCATAATAGTCATGTTGTTGAGATATTTGATTAAATGAAATCGTTATCGTGAGGTTAGGTGTCGCCATTGGGAAGCACTTGCTACGGATATGCATGAATACACTGTCTTCCATAAGTTCTTTTTAGGTTGCTCCTGTACAATATGACCACGCGATGAAGACCGCATTATTTGTAACTTGTTTTGCGAGCGCACTATTAACATCCAGAGGCTATAACGTATAATCTGCCGACGCCGGCCGCGAGCCCTGTCTGCAGACCCATCGACGCGAAGGCGGCAGAGGCGCAGTGGATTGAGCCCAACTTTAAGGTGGAGACGTTCTGTAAGGGTTGCAGGGACGAGTTCCGTAAGTACTTATACAGCTTCTGGAGCCTGAAGCCGCCACGGCACTGGCAAACAAAAAAAAGAGCTGTAGCACGTGAATCATATCCTGGAGCGTGCTTGTTTATTTACATTAAAAAAATGTACACATTATTATCGCCATCACATCTATCTCATCCACGTTCTACTGAAACCGTCATAACCAATCTTCTCCTCCACCAACCTTGCTGTGCGCATAAACCTACGCTCACGAGCATCGTCACAATCCCTTACCTCGCCGTCGGTACGAAACCAAAACGCAACAGCAACATAACCTGCGGGTACACCCTGCTGTGGTCATATCTTGGTTCTGGCTCGCGATCGCACCTCGAGCACAAAGCCGCCTCAAGAACCGACGAGTACGTCGCGTCGTCATGCCGGACGTCACAGTCCTCCAAGATCGACGCCTTATCCTTCTCCGCGGCTTTGAGCATCTCCGCCAGCACCCGCAGCACATCGAGGTTGGACCCAAACAGTCGGCCCGCCGACACAAGCTGCGCGATTACGCCCGCGCTCACGGGGAACCCGAGGTCGAGGACGAATTGGCAGCAATCGGGATCAAGGGCGGCACCGTTCGCGACCATGCTGTACGCCACCGAGCCATCTTTCTCCATCTTCTCCTCCTTATGCGGGGCTATCAGGTGAAGGAAGTCGAGGCTGCCGTGGCATACCGCGTTGGCGAATGTCGTGCTCGAGACACGCGCCCCGAGCTCAAGCTGCTAGCTCGCCGGTTGACCTGTCGTTGAATGTGCGCAGACGTCGAGGCAGACGTCGATGTAGGACGCTTCGACAATGTTAAGGTCAATCAACTGTTGGAGGAGGCAACCCCGTTGGACTAGCTGCCACGCGCAGCGGAACTCGCGGCGCGTCGGCTCGTACGTCGCGGACGTGGACATCAGATGCAACAACGGGTCGTCCTCAACGCGTTCGGGCAGGACCTTGTCATGTAGGCCTTCGCGCCGGCCCTCGTACCGGTAGTCAAGGTAGTCCATAAAGCCACACGACGTCGGTGCGGCGCCGAGGTCAATGAGGAACTTAACGAGGCCGAGATCGACGCGTGGCGGTGTTGGTCCGCATACGAGGTGATGTCCGACCAGATGCAGCCGGTCACCCGTTTGGTCCGATCGACATCGCGACCAAAGCCCGTCGCCTCCGCAAGGAAGGTTGCGGCGTCCCGCAGACCCCTCTTTGCAGACTGGAAGATCGCGCCTGCGATCTGGTCATCATTTGCGATGAATCCTCAGCGCAGAAAAAGCAATTTGAACTCCCGGAGGGGATCCGCCGCGGTCATTGCGATCCGTTTGATGTTGGAGGCGCTCACGAACTTCGCCCCCAGCGCCAGGCATACGTCGTCGGGTTCGCCCTCGTGGCCGTGCATCAGGACCGGGATGAGATGCACACGGCCTGCGCTTACAAGCACGCGGCAAGCACCAGCCCGGTGGTGGTCCAAGATACCGCCAGACAACGCCCCAAGGCACGCCGATACCCAAGCATCGTCGTCCACGCGGCACACGCGTATGGCCAGGCACTCCTGATGATCCTGCTGGCTAGGCCCGCAAGCGACTGCGCCCGACCGGCGAAAAAGGGACAAGAGGCCAGGGAGGTCGGGGAAGCGGCGAATGTCGTGTACATGCATGAGCTCCTTGTGGAGGAATGCGACGGCGCGTTTTCGGCATCTGCCGCTAATGTCAGCAGGCGAAAGCGAGAGGCGGAGGACGACCCGGCAAGATTCCAGACCCCGCGGGACAGTGCCGACAGGCGGGCCAGGTGGACGAGCGGGTGTCCCATCGGCCTCCCGGCCTTCCACCGCGTCGTTGGCGGCATGGTCCTCACGATTGCCAAGGAAATGATCTTCTCCCATATTTCCGGCGGCAGCTTGATCTCCTGTGCAGTGTCGTTGAGACACTCGCTGCTCTCCCTGCAATGATGGTGGTGAACAACAAGGAAATCCATCTCCATTTGAATATTCGCGTCTCCTGGCTTGAATGCATTTATTTGAAACAGAAAGTTTCAAAGTCGTTCAAGCCTCGAGCACAGCCACGAGACCAATTGGATTATTGTCGAGAGGGTTGGATGCTCCCAAGTAACTTTAAACCACGCGACGGACTTCCGTTGGGGTGCAACAAAGTACCAAATATCGGTGATATCGGTCGAGGTAAAATCAAGTGGAAGGCGCAACAACAGCGGCCTCCTCTGCGCAGAACGGGCGCGGAGGTAAGGAGTATGGCGGGTGGAGTTTACAGGATTTTTTTGTTATTTTCCTTAACAGAATTGCTCACCTCTTTGGAACTCGAAGCAATTATACATTACAACATATAATCAGCGAAAAGCAAGCAGGCATGTTATGTTCGCGAAGGTCCATTCAAAGGCGATTTAGGTTGGGCTTCATCCCCGAGTTATGCCGCAGATCCGATTGCTGTCAAAGCGAAGTGAAGTGGACTCAACTGTTTCAGCCGACTCGCACAAGGAGCTCCCCTTCCCGGCTCCACCGTCACCGACCGCACCTCGTCCATCGGGCCACCCGGCGGCCCCCCTTCCCGCTGCCCGTCCCCGGCCTCCTCGCATAGAAACGATCCTCTACCGTCAATCATTTCCCCATGAAAATGCGGATACCTCGACCCCCGCTC
>JADGJL010000678.1:0-15746 GCA_027600665.1 Irineochytrium annulatum
GTGGGGAAAAGGGTGGGTTCGAATTTCTTTAAGAGAGACGGGTCAGTACACAAGACACAGCGGTTGGACATAAGCGATGAACCTTAATGAATCCGGTTTCGACATCTCCTTCAATGAATGCGGGGTGAGAAGCAAGGCGTTTCAGGAAGTCGATATTGGTATTCAAGCCAACGACCTGTCATTGCACGTCAATTTTCTGAATACATATGAAAGCGTGCAGGTAAACCCACCTCAAACTCCCCCAGCGCTTTGCGAAGGACTCTCAAAGCCGCGGTCCGGTTTTCTCCCTTCACGACCAGCTTTGAAATCATGGGGTCGTAGTGCACGCTGACCTCGTCCCCTTGCCTAACGCCGGTCTCGACGCGGACCGTCTCAGACGCCGCCGGGAAGGAGAGGTGACGAAGTGGGCCGGTGTCTGGAAGGAAGCCTCTGAGACCACAAGAGTCAGACAACAAGCCACCATGGGTAGAAGAGTGCAGGGCAAAACGAACCGATCTGGGTTCTCAGCGTAAATGCGTGCCTCGAAAGCGTGCCCGTCCAATACGAGGTCCGCCTGCAACCGGGGCAGCCGGTTGCCCGACGCAACTTCCAGCTGCCACTCGACGAGGTCGGTGTTGGTGACCATCTCGGTGACCGGGTGCTCGACTTGGAGGCGGGTGTTCATTTCCATGAAGTAGAACTTATTGGTGTCGGTGTCGAGGATGAATTCGACCGTGCCCGCGCCGACGTAGTTGACAGCTTTTGCGGCAGCGACGGCTTTCGTGCCGAGGTCGAGGCGCAGCTCTGGGGTAAGGTGAGGCTGAACATTCTGTCAGTGGGCGATATAAAGTAGGGAGGGAATCTAACCGCAGGGGCCTCCTCCAAAACTTTCTGATGTCTCCGCTGAACGGAGCAGTCCCGCTCAAACAAGTAGACGGCGTTCCCCAACTTATCTGCAAACACTTGGACCTCGACGTGTCTGCGCTAGCAGTCAATTTCGGAAACTGAAATCATAACCCCACCTTGGCCTAGTGATGTATTTTTCAACCAGCACAGTGTCGTCACCAAAGGACTTGATGGCCTCCCGTTTTGAAGACTCGAGCATCTCCAGAAAATCCTCCTCCTTGTCCACGATCCTCATGCCCTTCCCGCCCCCGCCCTTGATAGCCTTAATCAGAACCGGGTAACCCATCTTTCCCGCCTCCTGCTTCAGGTACTCGGGTGCCTGCTCCGCGCCGTGGTATCCAGGCACAACTGGAACACCCGCGTCGATCATGATTTCCTTGGACGCGCTAGAGACAGTTCAGATCAGCAAGGGAGCACGTCGCGCATCTCACCTCTTAGATCCCATGTCGATAATGGCTTGAGGCGGGGGGCCGATGAAGGAGATGCCAGACTTCTCCACTACATCGGCGAACGCGGCATTCTCGGATAAGAAGCCGTAACCAGGGTGAATAGCCTATATGCAACGCTTAAAACGCCGGCGATCAACAAGGTGCCCACCTGCGCGCCGGACCGCTTAGCGACGTCGATGATTTTGTCCATCCTCAAATAGCTCTCCGCCGACGCGGCACGGCCAATCTGGTACGCCTCGTCCGCCTGCAGCCAATGTTGTTAGACTACGCATGCACCCTCTACGCGTACGAAGAGCTCTCCGTACCATCTTCACATGCATGGCGTCCCGGTCGGCCTCGCTGTAAACGGCCACGGTCTTCACGCCGAGCTTCTTGGCGGTCCGCATGACTCTACACGCAATCTCGCCGCGGTTCGCGATCAGGATCTTGTCGAAGAGCGGCTTCCGCGGGAGGGGCTCTGCAAAGGAGGTCGAGCAGTGTTCATTCACCGAGAAGGATCAAGCAAAGGCCGGGGACGCATGAACGGGTTCGTCCGTACCTGATGCAGAGGCCGAGGCATAGCTCCGGTAGGGGTGGAGGCCGGGGATGGCCGCGCGAGCGAGGGGGCCGCGTCGAACAAAGAGCATTTTCGATTGACGGAGTCCGACAAACTGACGGAACTTGGCGGCCGGAACCCTCTCCGATCACGGCGGCCTAATGAACACGACAAGGGTTTTATCGGCAAGTACTTTCCTTTATAAAAATTATCGTGCAGCTACAATGAGATCATGGTACTGTGGATGTGATCATTATGAGACGCCTTTCTTCCCGTCCACCAAGCAGGCTCCCCGCCGCCAATCGACTCCTACGCGTCGGGCATCAACTCCCTCATTCTCTCTCGCTGCCGGCCACCGTGCCATCCAGGTCGACGTATAGCCATACAGCTGTGATCTCACCCTGGCTCTCAACGACTTCAGCGCGCGGAGGACGTCCTCGCTTTCCTCCGACTTGGGAGGTTTTCGGGATGAACCAAAGAGCCAGCGGGGTTACGACAACACGAGACCTAGCTTGTGCCTGCGTCCAGTTGCACGTGGCGAAAAAAGCCGGAGATGTATCGTCGGCACGGTGGCATGAGGAGGTGGGACGCAGGCGCCGGCCCGTAAGAGCATGGCTGAGCGCATCGAGCGCGTTCGTAGGGAGGCCGGTGCGCGTCGCGTTGATCAGGACCCTAATCTGGTCCTCGGAGCACGTGAGGAGCTAGTGGGTAGCGCCGGCTTGGAGGTAGAAATCGGGCGGGCGAAGAGATTCGGGAAGGAGATGTGAGGAGGAGGCTAAACCGGGTCGTAGGGTTACCGGCGGCAGAGGAACGGTTATGGGAGCGGTAATGGGCCTTTGAGATAGACTTGGAGGTCTATGTGGGGATGACGCGTGGGAAACGTAAGACGTTTCTAAAGGGTAGGGAGTAACGCATCTCGTTGCGCTTTTGACACGATATGCGAAGGTCTTTGTTGTGCGGGCGGGCGCTTACGTTTTCGAAGACGTTGTTGGTGGAGTAGAGGTCTTCAGCATGACGGTGGTGGTTTGCGTCGATCTCGAGAGGAGAATTTGTGCACGCACCTTTTCCTGTCAGAAACCTCTTTATGGCCAAATAACTTACTAAAAGAGGCATAATTTATGAGTTTTGGTTTCCTACACAGCATTCAAACTAATCGACGATAAAAAAGAGACCTGCTCCATTCCTATTTGGTTTTGTTTCAATTATCAGCAATTTGCTCGAACCGGTTCTGCCATGGGCGAACGAAAGTTGCCCGTTAAATAACTATGATGCAAGCACCTCATCCCGTCGCCGTAACAATAAACAAGCCAACTCTTCGTCCCTCGCTATGGCTATGGTGTGATGGAAACGGGGGGAAGGTGGCAAGGCAATTACAAAAAAATATGGTTCAAGGTGAGGGAAAATATCAACAATAATGATGTGAAAGCAACGCGATGCTGTAATCACTGAACCATCTTGCTCTTCTCCTCGTCCTTCAGGATCGTTAAGTTGACCAGCTCCCAAATCTATCGAGATCGTTAGACACGAAGATTGCAAAAGCGGTGTGAGCATACCTGGCCGTGAACACTCGCCAATTTATTCTCCCTCACAAACTCCTTGACCGTCCGCAGCACCCTCTCATTGCTACCCGACTCGACGACGAGCACCTTCCCCTCGATTTTGAACTTGTACACTTTGCCCGGCTTTTCCTCCTGCACCATCGGCTCACCCCCATACAACGTTTTGTCGCTACCGGCCCTCGATGACATTCCTCCCTGATCCCGCTGCGACGCCACCGGCACTGGGTAGCCCCACTTTGTGTAGCCGCTCTCTGAGCGGGTCGGCGACGTTACCATGCCGCCCTGCGCGTAGGAGGGGGCGTAAAACGCCGCGTGTGCCGACGGAGAGGTGAGGGAGGGGTACGAGCCGTACGTCGGGGCGTTTTGCTGCAGGGGGATGTCGATGCCGAGCTGGGGATGGTACCGGGGGGTGTTGACATCCATCGACGGGTTGAAGGCCGGGACGTTCGGGTTTAGGGTCGATGAGCGCTGCTTATGACCGACGGGCTCCCGCGTGGAAAGCTGGAAGCGTGGCTTAAATTAGTGCGACTTCATGGATTGAGAAACATTGAAGAGACTGGACCGTACAGTAGGCTGAGGCCATGATCCGAGCCGGTCCCGAGACCCTTGCCTCCCCGGCCCCGCCAACGTCCCGAGAGCCTGCGGCACCGCCGATACCGCCGCAGCGGCCGAAATCTCCGCCTCCCACATCGCCCTCTCGATCTCCTTCCAAGTGTCCGCCACGCTCCTATCAATGTACCGATCGAACACGGCCTTGTCCCTCGTGACGCGGCACCTGTCCATGACCTCGAGCATATGGTCAATCAGCGCGCTTGCGATATCCATCTGGCGCGCCGAGAGCGTGTGCATGAAGAACGTGGCCGCCTTGAGGTCAAGTCGGATCCGAACGGCCGTGTGCTGCGCGATGGCATCAATCCGCTGGACGATGCGGGCGGCCTCCGGCGGCGGGAGAAAGCTCAAGTTAAGTGGCTCGAATTGAACCGCGGGGACCTCGCCCTCGATAGGGATGGCAGTCTTGATATGAAAGAAAGAGCGGGTCGTCAGCACGCAAGCTGGATTCCGACGTCACCGCTCGAAGGTCGACTGCCGCCGATTACAACGTCCCAGCCCAGCTCACCGTGCACGAATCCATTCCGAGGGGCCTCCCCGTCTGGTAACCTTTTTTTCCGGAGGGTTGCGATGATCGACGTCGGGCGAGAGCTCGGTCGTGGCGCGGTGATCGGAAGACCAACGTTGTTTTCCGGATTTGACGCTCGTGTGAAGGACCCCAGACCCTCGTGCGCGTAATTCGACTTCTAGGACGACCGCGTTGCAAGCCAGAAAGAATTCCAGGATGGAAAGCAATTTGGCAGTAGCAGCAAGTAACTTGTACGAGGACGATGACCGCGGAGCTTCCAAGGGCATTCTGGTAGACTGAGCCGGGCGCGCAACTGTCCAAAGGCTTCCCCGCGAAGCCTGCCAGCACTGGCTTCGTATAGGATGCATAGGCGATGATGTGGACGTTGGGTATCGCGAGTTGGATGCGAAGGGTCGAAAAAGAACATCGAAAGTCGAATCAACATGGCTTTGAAGGGCACCAAGATGCGACTTGTCGTTCCTTATCCTTCAAATATCCATGACCCAACCGGACATGCAGCTATTCACCGCGGCTCTATCTTGAAGATGTACGCTATACTCGAACTCCCTCCGGCTTACGAGGCTCCGTTATCCCACCGACAGCTGCCTGCCCAAACAAAGCCGTCGCCAGTCTGCGACCACCCCATCTTCCTTCGCGTACCTAAAGCAGGCTACTTCACTCTCGACTGCACCAGAAACGTGTTCCAGGACATGTTTGCCAACGCGCACGACGACAACGGCCTCCGCGTCCGGCATCACAAGCGCAACGAGGTGCACTACTCCCTCCCCTTCCGCGACGGCTCAACAGCCGGCCTGACGCCCACCAAGACCTCCGAAGTCGTCTCCAAGGCCCTATACCTCTCCCACGTCCGCTCCTTTGCCGCCGGCGGCACCACCACGCGTCCAGTCCTTCTTCTCGACGTCCCCTTCCCGGACCTTTTCGCCCCGCTCCACCCGTACCTCCAGACCGGCTCCATCGACCAGCTCCCCGCGTGCCCCGAGGACCAGGTCAAGGTCCTCATCAACGCTGACCGTATTGGACTCCGGCAAAAAGCGCTTGACGCCCTCAGCCACGCCCTGACCGGCCAACGCAGCGTAAAAGGCCGGTCTACGCTGGCTGCGTCCCACCACCTCCACATCCTGGCCGTGCCGACCTCGTACCTCTCGGGCTTCCTGGCCACATGTAACTGGACGCACGGCGACAAGCTCGGGCTCGTCCTCTGGTGGTCGCGCGGTCTCTTCGGATCTTTCCCCGTAACATCCGAGTTGAAAGAAAACGTTGACGTCTTCGAGGCGTTGAATTCGTTGGACAAGGCCAGGCGCGAGGCGTTGAGAATTAACGTCATCACGGTGCTGCGGCTGTACGTCGACCTCGAGGGCGTGTCGGCCGCTGCGGCGGGGAGAATGAGGGAGCTGATGCCAAACGCGTGGGAGTCGATCGTCGGCGGCGAGGTGCTTGGGTTGGAGGGAAGGAAGTGCGCCGCATTTTGATCAACATGTGGAAAACCTCATTTAAAACGTGAAGACCTCATTAGAACCACTAGCTGCACTGTATATTTTTCATTAGTAGAACATGATTTGGTGATGGAAACTGTGGTCGCGGTGTCATGGAAGTCCTGCTGAATCGCCTGCACGACTCGACGAACTCAGCGAGCCGTACATTTCAGTACAAAGCGCCCCGAGCAAAAAGAAAGCAATCGTACTTGAACAGCTGACGTGACCAGCGTTGCAAACGAGAAGATGCAAAACCGGAACTCACCGCTGCTGCCAGCAAGTCCCGGAGGGAGATGAATAGTCCCAAGAGGGGCTGCCGGATAGGTAACGAGCTCAGCCGGCAAAAGTTATGCCGTCGAGCCCCATATTTTGTTACTGGGCAACTACATTGCATTAAAGGTGTTTGTTATATCGGACTTGGATGTTCGGATACAAGTCTGTTTGACACCAAAATCGCTGCAAAGAAAAAGCGAGAGGGCTCGAGTGGCCTCAACCATCATCAATATGCTTCTGAGGGCCCGAGGGACGGCCGGCGCCGTCCAGTCGACCGTGAAGTCTGCGGCATCGTCGCCAGCCTCCGCAGTTCGGCGCGCACGCACGGGGGCTCATGATTCAGCTGCCACCAACGTTGGCCAGCGTGGGGACCCGACCAACGCGACTGGCGACGCTGAAGTGGCCAGCGTCGGTGTTGATTCGGGCTCTCGGCTGCTTGAGGATTTCGCGATGCATAGCCATGACAGCGCCATTGGGTCTCGGACTTACACCAACTCCTCTCGGAGTCGCGGTCGACGGTGCCGAAGGGGAGCCATGCTCTCGACAATCCCCCATCTCCCGGCACACATCAGGCGTGAATCCGTCGTGCTGGCTCGACCATACTCCACCTCCTCGTCATCGCGCGACCCATTGTCCTGCACGTCCGACGCAACCGATGAGGCCAAAGGCTCGTCAGCATCACGACGGAAGCCGACCACGGCCGTCAACCAGACCCGCTCGCAGTCGACAGCGACCATGGCCGCGGCGCTGCCCCCGCACAAACAGTCGATCCTGTCGGCGATCTCCGACTTCGAGCAGCTGAGGAAGTCGGCGGCGGGAGCGAAGCCGTTTAATACCGTTAATCCGTTCGAGCTTCCCGTCGCCAAACCCCGTGCTGGCGAGGGAAAGAAGCCCGCACCCGCGCTGACGTCCGACGTCGAGGAAATTCTCTTTCCAAATACGGGCATTAAGCTGCCAACGCCCGTGATGCGGGGCCCGAGCAACGACCGGACCCTTTCCAGCCGCCAGGCCATCACGGGGATGGTCGTTGCCGAGCGCGTGGCGACCATCGCTGCCTGTATTAACTCGGGCGACGTGGACCGCGCCGAGGTGCTCTACCACCGCACAGCGCGGACGACATCCCGGGAGGAGATGAAGGAGGTTGTTTCGACGGCGATGATTAACGCCTTCGTCGACGCGTTCCTCGACCCGGAGCGGAAGTCGAAGCTGGGGCCCGGTGGGGTGGACCTTACGAGGGCGAGAGAGTGGCATGGCAGGATCAAAGAGTACGACATGGCGCCGGACGCGACGACGTACGCCATTTTGATCAAGCACGCGCTCAGCATCAATGACATGCCGCTCACGATCGAGTTTGTGAAGGAGATGGAGAAGCATGGACTCGACACGGCGGAGCTGCTTGAGAACAGGAGATTCTCGGAGCCCGAGGATCGTGCGCCGCTCGAGAGCTTGCTGCGAGGTTTGGGGCGGTTGAAGTTGGGAAAGACGCGGAAGCCGGAAAGCATCGTGGAGAAGCTTTTGAACACCGTAAAGGACAACAATGGTTGGAATTGATTTTGTTTCCTGCTTTCTTGTACTGATTGTTTGCTTCAGCCGATGGTTCAATGCTCGAGGATTCGCTCATGCTGTCGGCGATCCGGGACGCCTCAGAGAAGAAAACCATTGAGGAGAAGGAGGAGGAGGAGGTGCGGCGGGATGGCTCGAAAGACGTTTTCCAGTCGCCGCTACATCCTCTCCAGGCCGAGGTGCTTAAGAAGACCGACGCCATCGGCGTAAATGTGCTACGGAAGGCTTTGGGTTCTCTGAGTCGGAATCCGTCGATGTCACCGCTTGAGCGCCAGCGCGAGTTGGAGGAAAAATCGCTGCTTGCGGCAGTTGAGGAGCAGGAGGCGGAGATGAAGAAGATGCCGGCCCATCTTCGCGAGATTGCTCAGACGAGGACTCGCTTAGCGAAGGAGTGGAACAGCCTCCTGGTTCCCACGATCAAGACGGAGCTGGAGGCGTTGGAGAATGCGACATCGGACGCCGAGGAACATTCATACGTACCCTTCCTGAGACTGTTGACTCCGGAGCAGATGAGCAAAATCACCATTACGGAGTTCTTGCGGCTGCCGGAGAAGGGCGATAAAATGGCGGAGCATGCCGGTGCGACCACCTTCACGAGGCTTCTTGTCAGCATCGGGAAGGCGATTGAACGGGAGTACAATATGCAGCAGCTCTCAAAGCCAAAGAATCGGAAGCATGTAAGCAAATTGATGAGATCTACATTGGCAGCATTTCTAATGCTACCATAGTTGCAAATAAGAGCAAAGATTCACGAACTGCATGCAAATGGGAAGTTGTTTAATAGGACGATGAGAAAGGTGATATCTCAATTTGCATTGAAAGATGCCGAAGACGAAGAAAAGGAGAATTGGATTCCTGTGTGGCCCGAGTCCGTATACGTGAAGGTAATTGCTAGTGGGCTGATATTTTTGAAGCTTAATTTTTGCAAGGCAGCGTCAGTTCTATCCGTTTTGCTGATGAGAGTTGCGAAGATACCCGTGTTACACGCAAAGAAAGACAACCCGTCAGAGGATATGTAAGTTTCTTTATCATGGTTGGGTCGTGAAGCTTTCTAATCGGGTTGAAGCACGGTGTGGGAGCCCGCTTTTATTCATGGAATGGAACAAAAGGATTTGAAACAGTATGGGGTAATCAAGTACAATCCATATCTACTCGAAAAGCTCGCTGGAGACCCTATTCACGTTAGCCCGCGACTCCTTCCGATGATTATTAAGCCGAGGCCGTGGGTCACCGCCAACTCGGGAGGGTACGTTGACTTTATCCAAAACGCCGTTCGGACGGGCTTCAACAAGGAGCACAGCGACTACATTAAACAAGCGGATAAGGAACAGAAACTCAACAAAGTGTACCACTGCTTGGACGTTCTCGGCGCGACGCCATGGAGGATTAACGAGAGGGTATATGACGTTATCAGGCAGGTGTGGAACGACGGGTCCGGGGCCGCGGGGATCCCGTCGGCGGAGATACCGAAGGCTATGCCGTTGAAACCAAAAGGTGTGGAGACATGGGACGTTGCGAAGAGGAAAGCCTATTTTGCCGAGAGGAGGAAGGTTGAGAGTCAGAGGATGACAATGTTCTCGCAACGGTGCGACGTCAATTACAAGATCGAGATTGCGAGAGCTGTAAGATCATCTTTGAAATTTATAATGCCGTTCTATTCTAATTCTAGCATCTTTGCAGTTCTTAGGCGAGACAATCTACTTCCCTCACAATCTTGACTTCCGCGGCCGTGCTTACCCGATGCCGTCGCACCTGAACCATATTGGCAACGATGTTTGCAGGGGCTTGCTACTATTTGACACGGCCAAGCCGCTAGGACCCACCGGGTTGAGATGGTTGAAGATCCAAGTGGCGAGTTTGGCCGGGAATGACAAGTGCGTATTTGCTTATTGCCTTCTTAACACAAATTGCGTCTAATGCGATATCAGGGTGTCGTTTCAAGATCGGATACTGTTTGCTGACGAACATTTGGACGATATCTTCGATGCTGCCGATAATCCTCTTGGGGTACGTCGCAAACCCCCCAAACGTGACTGATATTTATGCAGGGCCGTCGGTGGTGGATGGGAGGCGAGGAGCCATGGCAACTTCTGGCGTGCTGCTTTGAGCTAGCCGATGCTCTTCGATCTCCAAAGCCGGAAGAGTTTTTATCGCGAATGCCTATTCACCAGGATGGAACCTGCAACGGCCTGCAGCATTATGCGGCCCTTGGTGGCGATGTGGAGGGTGCGAGGCAAGTTAATCTGCTACCATCCGACAAGCCGGAGGATATCTACTCCGCCGTGATGCGAAAGGTAGCCGAGAAGATTGACGAGGGTGCGGAGAATGGATGTGAGATTGCCCTTAAGATGAAGGGCAAGGTCACCCGGAAGCTCGTGAAGCAGACCGTGATGACTAATACCTATGGCGTGACGTTCGTTGGAGCGAGAGCTCAAGTCGAGAGCAGGTTGAAGGAGAATCCGGAGTTTTACGGTATCACTGACCCGAAAGACCTCTTGGCGGTTTCGACCCACATCGCGAAGTTGATTTTCGACGGCATGGACCAGTTGTTTACTGGCGCACGGGCACTTCAGCATTGGTTGAACACGGCGGCGCGACTAATCAGCAAGACCGTGGAAGTTGAGAATATTACGCCGCTGCAGGTTCAGGACGCTGCGTTCTTCCAGGAACTGGGTTGCCTTCCTACGCCTTTCACTGTGGCACGCGCTGAGGCCCTCTGCGCCGCGAGCGAGAAGGCTGACGAAGATATGAAGATGGATCTCGAGGAAGAGATCGCGGCTGACGATCCGTCAGGAGGCGGTGCTGGCGACTTTGACGATGGTGACGCCTTAATAAAAGCCGCCATGAAGGATGCGAAGAAACGCGCGAAAGAGGAGGACGATCTCGACGGCTATGATTCCGCTGTTGATGATGGCGTTTTTGATCAACTCGTTACCGCGAATTGGAGGCGGAAGCCGGATCAAATGAAAAGCGTTATTTGGACGACGCCGTTGGATCTTCCTATCGTTCAGCCATACCGCAATAGGAAGACGAAGCAGGTCGGTGTTGGCGTCATTAAATCTTTCCGATATACCGCTTTAACGCTATGCCCCCTGCGCCATCCCCTTAGGTACGGACGATGATCCAAACCTTTAACGTTGTGGATACGACCGTCAGCATGCCCGTAGACTCTTCGAAGCAATCGACCGCTTTCCCTCCAAATTTCATCCACTCGCTCGACGCGGCTCATATGATGGAGTCCGCAACGCGATGTCAAGCGGCAGGCATCGAGTTTGCCTCGGTTCACGACTCGTATTGGACGCACGCTTGCGATGTTCAGAAGATGAACGAGATCCTTCGTGACGCCTTTGTCGACCTCCACTCGCGGGACATCATGGTCGGGCTGAGAAATGAGCTTAACTGGCGACAGAAGGGATGCAAGTTCCCCATCGACATCGAGATATCGGACCCGGTCAAGCTACAGGCATACAAGGACCACCTGATTGCTACGGGGCGGAAGCGGAGCGCAAAGTTTAATCCTGAGAAGGGACCGAGAAAATTTAGTACATGGGTCGACTTTGCACTCCCCCCTCTGCCGGCGAAGGGTGAATTGGATTTGAAGAGGGTGAAGGAAAGCAACTACTTCTTCCATTGAGAATGCGGAGTTGTTTGGGATTTTGGTCCCTGTTTTTGGCGATGATGGTCTTGTCTTGCTTGATCACCTTATCATCGCATCCACCGACATAATGATCGATCTTTAACCCGTTGTGGACGACGATGTGGTTATGGTCTTCTCGAGTTGTGGATGAGCGGCTTTATTTTATATGTGATGATATTTGCTTTAATATTCTCGATAAATGTCGAAACGAAAGTAAACGAATTCTGTTTGCATGCATGCTACTTCATTTATGACCGGAGGTTTCAGTGAATCTGATGAAAAGACGCGACTTCACTTTTTACGACTTCCACAACTTGAACTTCCGACTTGGACTTCGACACGATGGCCTCCCGGATACGATCTGCCGCGCGCTTCGCGTCCACCGCCACCCCGCGCTGCCCGATGCCGTCGCCCGCAGCCGTCCCGCGGCCCTGCAGCCCCTCCGCCTCGCCGCTTCGATCCGCAACCTCTACCGCATCGTCACCGCTTCCCCGCCCTTCAACATCCTCCCACCAGCACCGCGCCGCCGCCGCCGCATCGGCATTCGCGCAGTCGACCGGCGCGACCCCGTCGTTCGCTTCGTTCGTGCGATCGTGGGCTGAAGCTGGTGCGGGTCCGGCGGGAGTCGGCGGAGCGGGAGCTGGTTGCGGTGTAGGATCCGGAAGCGGAGCGGCTGGCATCGGGGCGGCACGACCGGCGGCGGCGGCTGCGATCACCACATCTTCTTTGGTTTGTAGCCCGCGTTCTGCCCAAGCTTTAGAGACGACCGAAACTTACCTTGTTGTGCTCAATTAGCTTTCAAACGTGCCGATCGCGGTCGCCAACGGCTTCATGGCGGACTGGTCCTTGGCGTCTCTGGTGCTCTCCAACGTCGTCAATACTGATGGTTCGTAGCAAACGTTTTTACAAGTGGGTTGTACCGCCCTTAAATCCCTCTTTCCTTTCTTTCCTTCGTCCTATCTTTATTGCTCTTTTTCCTGGTTTGATCACTTTAGATCCTTGATATGCTGGGCCGCTCTCGCATAGTCACCTGTAAATTAATCCTCCCTTGCTGCCCTCCTTTCCCCTTCTCTTTCCTTTTACTGCCTCCGTCGTCTGCTGCAACATGGAATCACTGGACACATCAACTGGATACTGGATGAAAATAGTCAAGTGAATGGACGCGGACTCAAATGTATGACCACCCCGCGGATTTGTTTTATTTTTTTTTTTTTTGGCTTGCCTTCTTTCTTTATCCTCCGTTGTTCACGCATGTATTCATGTCATCTCCCCCCATCTTTAGATAACTGAAAACTACCTGTTTTTAATCGATCTTCCCCTCCTTTCCCTCGTTACCCGCCAAATCCCTTTCCTTTGAACCATGTTATCAATTTTCCCCCGCACCCCTTTTCCCAAAATGTGGATCTTAAACTTTCATTCTCCCTCCTCCCTCCTCCTCCATCCTGTAAAGGGGAATAACACTCCCAATTTTTGCATCCTCTCTCAACAGGCATCTAATCATCTCTTTCCGACCCTCGAAACCAATTTCTCCTCCCCTGACTCGCTATCTATCACACGTGGTTTATTCATCACTTGCTTTGGCCCCCTTTCTAATTATTGTTTTTTTTTTCTTTTACATCAACGATTCCATCCATCTACCTTGCTCTTATTTTAAATGTTACCCCCTCCCGGTTGCAAAAGGATAGACGTTTGAAGCCCTTTCTTTTATAGCCTAAGCGGGCCTTTGACGACCAGGATATCGGTGTTTTGTTGACGAACTCGACACACTTTGTGGAAAGGAATTGATGATTCGGGGGATTTTGGAGAGCGGAGGGCACTTGCGTTGTGGAATAATACATAGCCTCTAGCTTAAATCTCTCGCATCCCCTTTATGTTTGTTTTTGTTTCCCCTCACCCTTTTACCCACTTGCATCTTTCTCGCCAGCCCTTTTTAACCCGTGCTCTTAGAGGACTAGACCTGTTGAGACCGCCAATGTGCGAATTGCTTGCTGTGTGATGAGACGAGATGGAGAACGTGCATGGTATAATATATCAAGAGCTTAAACAGTTTGTCGTCCAGTATTCACTACACAAAGTTAGTCACAGCGCCGTGTGGGGACGGAGTTTGGAGACTAATTACTTTGTGCGACACGAGTGAGTATTATGAAGTTTGACGCCTGCACCAGCCGAACGCAGGCAAAGTCAGAGGACCTCTTCGACCCACCGACTGGCCGGAACCTTGACGATGGCCTCAACGATGGCCTCCGAGGAGTCCCCAACCAGGCTACCAACGACCTCGAGGGTACCGCCGCGGAATCCTGGGGCGCGGCGTCCTCTGGCAGGGCGCCTTGGAGCTACGGTCTGGAGCGATGAAGAGGCCGATCCCTCGCTCGGGGGCCGTCGGCGGCCGGCGGGGGTCGCCCGGCGGCGTCTTGGCGAACCCCATCGCTTGTCAGCGTCATCCTCTCTCCTCGACCTCCCCTCCGCATCGTTTTCCGCCACGATCGCCAGCGACATCGCCTTCTTGCACCAGCCCGACTTACCCCAGGCCGCGTCGTTCCGACGAAGCCGGACAAGACGGAGGTCATCAACATCACCATCGAGCTGGCCCACCTCGTCTCCCCCTAGTGGCTCGACCTTTGGGCGGCCAGCATCTGCCGCCCTTATTCTCTTTCTCGTTGTCCTCGCGCTTATTACCGGGACTGCAGTCGGGATGCCGATCAACGGACGTCCGGACCCTGGGACAGGTGGGCCACCGGGACCGGGTGGAGGCTCGAGCGCGAATAACCCCTCCAACGCCGACATTCCCACCAACGGCCCGACGTCTGACTGGCTCGTGCTGGACAGCCGTGATGGAAAGTCAGCTTGCAAGACCAATTCGGGGAAGGTGTATTTCTTCACCAACGGCGTCGCGACCACGACCATCACGTGGGCGCCGCCGGGCGACCCGACCACGCGTAATGTCTTCTTCTCTCTTCAGGTGGGTATCTTCATCTTGTTTGCATTTGTCAGCTTTGGCTAAACAATCATTCAGACGGGAAACAATCCTTCCGTGCAAGCAAATACCAAGTTCATTATTCTTGACCGCAACACAACGACTGCGCCAGCGTCCGCAGGAAACTACACATTCAACCTACACGACTTTGACACAATATCTCCGCCTGCGAATGGCCCGTCGTGGACGCTGACCGGCGGCTACACGTTTGCCAACAACACTATCCACAATTTTAGGGACTTAGCTAACATCTTTCTCGCCTTTGACCCCGCCACATGCGTCCGCGACGATGTTCCCGGGCCACCGACCGCCCCGCTCCCGATCATCATCCCCAGCGTCGTAGGGCCGTTCGTGCTCGCTGGCGCCCTCTTTACGATCCTGTACGTGCGCCGGCGCCGGCAGATCCGACACGAGTTGAAGGGGAAGGACTGGACCGAGGGGCCGAGGGCGCCGGAGAACCAGGAGAACAAGAAGAAGGAGTTTATCGGCGACCGGGTGATGGCGAAGATGATGCCGGGCGGGGAGGTCGGCGAGCAGAGGAAACAGGCGCTAAAGGGTGCCCTTCTGAGTACCCTCCGCGCTCCGAATGCCGAGTCGACCCCTTTGACGGGCCTAACCGGCCTTAGGGCCGGTGACGGCTCTACGCACGAGGAGCCAACGGCTATCACCGTCCCACCCACAGCCGTAACTACCGTCGGCGGACCCGCCCGGACGTCTACCTCTCTTCCTCATTCTGACGAGGAATCCCACGCCGGTTCCGGCCGCAACACGGTCTCCTCCCGCCGCTTCCTCCTTGGCCGTCGCCGGGATACCTCCTCCGACAACCGCTCCGAGACCTCCTCTGCCGACTCCATGCCGTCCCCTCCACCGCCACCGCCAGCCCAGCCGTCCGTCTCCATCTTCGACGACCACCCGCCACCCTCCCTTCTCCAGCGCTACCTCACCTCCGGCCCGCCCGACCGCAACACGGGAGGTTCGTCCCGGTGGCGTCCACCCCACCCACCCGGCATGCGTCATTTCGTGGCGTTACCGTACTCGGACCTCCATGGACCGGACGAGGTCGCCGTGGAGCGAGGGGAGGTCGTGAGGGTGGAGCGGTATCTTGAGGACGGGTGGTGCGTGCTCGTGAAGGAGGACCCGACGAAGCGGTACCAGCTCGCGAGGGCGCCGAAGCACGTCAAGGTGGAGGGCGGGGGTGGGACTGCGCCAGTGCTGGAGAACGTCATTGTCGCGGGGGCCGTCAGGGATGAGGATATTGGAG
>JADGJL010000679.1:0-15707 GCA_027600665.1 Irineochytrium annulatum
CCAGACAAAGACGCGGTAGATCCTCATTGTGACTGAGTTATCTCCCGCCGAATCCCACGAATGATTCGCGATTTACGCGCGCGACACCCTTCCGACCGTAGAGCACGCTGCAACTTGCTGCACCCAGACATATCGCCTTGAGCTGGCTTTCCCCAAGACCAAGGCAGCAAGTTAATCGAATTATGCGAGCTAGCGTGCCTTCTCTAGGAGCGCTGGCCTTGAGCGTCGCGACGACGGCCTTTGCCCTCAACGCAGGTGAGTGGCATGCCAGCTTCAAATCGCGTCGGAGCCGCATTGGGGCTTCAGAGCGCGTCAGAGCGCGTCGGCGCGCGTTGGGGGCGGCCGCGCGCGATACCTACGCCGGCCATGGGCTCACCGTTCCTCTTCTTCTAGGTGGCTACGGCAATGGCCTCCACTTTCGCGGAAGGCAATGGGCCAACTCGCCCCTAACGAGCGGCGATGACTCCACTGGCGACTTTGTCCAGATTAAGGTGGGGCTTTGTTCAACGGCATATGGAATGTGCAGTTTTATCTTGATTCTTTAATTAACTGACTTGGTGTTAACATTAGGGCGACTGCGCGGAAGATGCGAGCCTACAGCAACTGTCCCGCGACTACACCATTGGTATCATATGCTTTCCCCGCAAATACGGCGAAAATGCGTCGATGCTGACATTTTCATTTGACTAGAATATTGGTACAACTTCCAGCCCTTGGAAAGCTGGGATGGAGGCCAGTACCCACACATGTTCTCGATGGCGCAGGAGACCAACTTCCAGTAAGATTTTCGGCTCACGAAATAAACTGCCACGCCCTTATTAATGCTCCCATTATCCAGCATTACTTGGCAGCAGCCAATCGCCGACGGCTCATGGCACTTTTTCTGGGGCTTTGTGACCGATTGTGGATGGATCAACGCTTACAACCTGAGTATGTGTCTTGTCTACCTTTTTCGCTGCATTTTTTGTCATTAAGATGAGTTCACAAACAGATATGAGCTACCCATGGAATGGCGCCGGTCTCCCTGTTGCGGAAAACAAGTGGACGGTACGATCTCCGCATTGCCTAACACAGCCGTGACTGAATAGATCATTTAGCACTTCGCCGTCGTCAACAACAACTATAATGTGTCAGTCTATCTCGACGGAGAAGTTGTCGGCGGGATCTACTGCCCCCTCAACATGACGGCCCCACCGCTCTGGCAACTGGGCATCCGCGACTGGTCGACGGACCCCATCCAGACCAACACGCTGCAGCCCGTGTACCCGTTCTATGGCGACATGGCCGAGTTCAGGGCCTGGACGCGCCCGCTTAGCCAAGCTGAGCTCGTCAGCAAGATGCATCGCACCTTGACGCCGGCCGAGACGGCCGACCCGAATTTGCTTGTCTACCTCGACCTCGGCAACGTCACGAACGGCGTCGCGCCCGACCTGTCAGCCAAGCAGCGCCTCAAGGGTTATCTCGGTGGCGTATTGCACCAGAGCGTGAATGTGCCCCCGTCGGTGCCCGTCTCGGCCCCGGTCGTTAACCTGCGCCTTAACAACGTCCTCCCGCTCCAGATGAAGGAGTCCGGGGACTACAAATCCATCCTCACCGTCCCCATCACGGCCGTCAGCGCAACGGACAACTCGTCGAGTCTGGTGAACGGGGCCAACGCCACGTCATTCATTCTGCAGTCTCTTCCCGACCCCAAGGTGCTAATCCTCTCGACCGTCCAAGGCGGGCCGGCCATCACGGCTCAAACAATGAACATTGGAAGCGTGGGCGTGCTGTACGCGACCCACGTCGCCGACTTGACGGTCGCGAGCTGGCCGGTGCAAAAATTTAACGTGACGGTTACGTCGGGCAAGGCTTCGACGACGCTGCAGGTCGTCATCACGATTCTCAAGAACGCTGCGCCGCTCATCGGGAACAACGGAGGGGCCATCGTCCCGAGCAATGCGCCTGCGGCTGGTAAGCAGCCTGAACCTCGTGCAATATCCAACATTTTAACGAATTGGTCCACTAAACAACAGCCGCTGCGTCTCCCCTAATCATCCCGTCCTTTGCGTGGCTTAACGCTAGCTTTGCCGCCAGGCCCCTCACGTGGGAGATGTGGATCGTCCCGGGCTCCGACCAGAGAACGTTTGCTTCACCCCTCCTCGAGCAGCTTCAGGGCTACGGCCGCTTCAGCTTTGAAGACAACGCGCATTTCGTTTTTGACTACGTGAGGCCCACCCACTCTGTCTTTCTACGGACGCTTTCGTCACATATCTGATTCTTTTTATTACAGGGATGGATTGGAAACAACGGCCGTAACGTCGGCCCGGACGCCCGCAACCATTTCGGCCTCTGGACGCATATCGCCATGATCTCGGACGGCGTCGACGGCGGTTTTAACAAGCTTTACGTCAACGGCCAGCTCGTCTCGACCGCCGGGGCCGCCTCGGGTCCCTTGGCCGCCGCTCCCATTGTGAGCAACGCCACCGGCTTTGCGCCGTTTGCGCTTGCCGGCAATTTAGCCATGGATGAGCTCAGGATGTGGAATACCAACAAATCGATTGAGGACGTCAGGGCGACGATGTACACGAGGCTGAACGGCAACGAGAAGAACCTGTACATGTATCACAACTTTGACACTCACACAGTCCAGGGTGGAAAGACGGTGTTTAAGGATTTGGGGCCGCATGGGTTTGACGCGTACTGCACGGACTTTGATGGCGTATCGCCTTGCCCGCTTGTACCGTCGCAGGCGCCAATTGGTAAGAAGTAGCTCCGCCTGCACGCAAGTCTGACCTTGACAAGGTGGTCTCGTGAACGACCTCTACTTCAAAGACGGCGACAACTTCACCCTCTGGGATCCGGTCGGCGTCGACATCGACGACGACACCATGTACCTCCGCTTCGTTGTCGACACAGTCACCATCGACGCCTCGATGATGTACGACACCAACCACACGTACAGGCGAATGGACGGCGATCTCCGCCAGGGCATCGCGAACATGCAATACACATCCCCGGTCTCCGCGGGCTCGTACCTCCGCCGCGAAATGTTCGAGCCGTCGGTGAAGATCATCGGGACGACGGACGGAGGAGGAAGCCCCTACGACAGCTTCACATACCATGTCACGGACGGGCTTCGCAATTCCCCGCAGAAGACCATCAACATTCACCGGCGCTGTGCACCGGGGTATGTGGCCCCTAAACCCTGTTTCCACCGCTTAACGCTTGAAAATTAGCACCTACCACGTCCCCGCCAACAAGAAGTGCATCGCCTGCCCCGTCGGCACCTACCAGCCCGCCTACGGCTGGAGCACCACCTGCCTCCCCTGCGCTGCCGGGTCCGCCCAGAACGCGACAGGCCAGATCACCTGCAACGCCTGTACCCAAGCCGTTTTTGTCGCCGCTGCACCGACGAACTCCACCTCGACCAACGCCACACTCAGCTCCAACACTACACTCACCGTGAACGTTAACAGCACGTCGGCCGCCCAGCAGCACCCCACCCTCCCCGTCGTCTCCATCGGCACGACCCAGATCCTCTCCTTTGGCTCCTTCCAGGATCAGCAGGGTCAGGCCACCTGCAACGCGTGCCCGGACCTGTCGTACGCGCTCACGGCCAGTGCTGTCACGTGCGGTGGACAGGCCTTCATCCCGAGCTACGTCAGCTACGCGCTGGGCTCTTCAAATGAGGGCAGGGACGAGCTGCAAGGCGCCGTCTCGGCTTCGGCGTTCACGGCGGCGCCGAAGGGGGTCATTGTAGCCGCCATCGTGCTGGCGATCTTGACGGCGCTCACGTTGTTTGGGTTGTACTTCTTCCATGCAAACCCGGTCGTTAAAGCGTCGAGCCCTATCTTTATGACCATCATCGGCGCGGGCATCATCGCCGGCTGCTTCTCCGTTGTTCCGTATTCCCTGCGACCCACGAATGCGACCTGCATTGCCGAAATTTGGATGTTCCCCATCCCGTTCTCGATCGTGATAGGCTCTTTGATCTCAAAGGTGGAAAGCATCGCTCCCGCTCGCTAGTCACTAACAGTGCTTTTGTAGACATTCCGCATTATGCGAATCTTCAACAACCCAAAAGCTCTCAAGATCACTATCACGAACACCGAGCTGTTCGGATACACCATCGTCGCCGTTGCCATCAACTCAGCTATTTTGCTCTGCTGGACCTTGATTGACCCCGTATGTTGAGCCCCTACACAACCGACGAAACGTCATTCTGACAATAATTATGATTTTCAGCCCGTGCCAACCATTATCCAACGCGGGAACTCGAACGGTCTTATCTTTGAGGGATGCTCGTCGAAGAGCTCTGTGGTCCAGCTGGCCTTCACTGCCGTCCTCTTTGCCTACAACATCATCCTCCTCGCGATCCTGTCGGCGCTGTCTTACTTTACCAAGAACGTTTTCGCGCTGTTCAGTGAGGTGAGCATGTCTTCACAGTCCTAGAAGACGGCGAAACATCAATCTAAAACCGTCTTTCCCGTAAATTAGAGCAAGTACATTTTCTACTTCGTGGCCGTTACTTCAGGTACGAAGGCTTTAAATCTTCATCTTGAAATGCTAAACCCTCTCCAGGCTGCGTGGCGATCTTCATCTCGCTCCTCTACCTTCCCTCAAACGACCTCACGGCCATCTATGCCATTAAGTCGATCGCCGTCCTGATTATCTGCGCGGCCGCGTGGACCTTCATCCTGGCCGTCAAATTTATGCTTATTTACCAGAGGTACCAGCGCGGCGACGACGAGACCAAGAAGACCGCGACCGTCAACAGTCAGATGAACGCGCCGCTGCTGGGTGGGAACGAGGAAGACTTTGAGAAGGTTGTTGGCACTTGGATGAAGGACCAGACGGTGCGTATTAAGTGATAGTCTCTTTGTTACTTCTTGATCCACATTCTAATCTTCGGCTGCTCCCCCAACTTAGTCTGTCATGTCGGCCGAGTGCGCCATTAAGGTGAAGAAGTTCGGCGTTGACTTCTGGGAACAAAAGACCGCCCTTTTGATGCTCGAGAGCAAGATTCTCGTTCTGGTTGGCGTCGAAGTCAAAACAGGCGGCAAGGTGAGCTCGTCATTTCATGCATCTGACTTGTAGTTAAACAAAAACTCATCTTTGCAGCAACCGGCTAAAACCGTCCCACAATCCCTCTTTATCCCGTTGACGCGCTTCACGGTCGAGGCCGGCGCCGTTGGGGCCGGCAAGGACACGCAAATGACGGACGCCACGGCGTCCGCGGGTACCGCCAGCAAAGCTTCGGACGCACCGGGGCCAGCTGGCGGGACGACAATCACTTTAACGCTCGACAACGGGGGCAGGACCGTCGTCATCCAGTTCAACTCGACCACGTCGATGAGGGACTTCTCGATCATCTTGAAGAAGATTCAGGAGGGGAAGGCGGTCGCTATGCCTGTCGCTGCCGGACCCTTGAAGTCTACACAAATGGATTAGAGTATTTCGTCTTTAACTTCTTTCCTTTGCCGTTTCCCGATTTTACACTAAGTCGCTTTCCCCCGAGCAAGGGTTATTTTGGATTGATGACATCTGCTTCCTTAGAGCATAACAGATACACAATTTAGTAATGAGAATGCTGACCTACTTTACTTTTCCGAGCAGTAAGCAGCGGTGATATTAATTTAGCTACTTCCGTGTATGAGGCATACGTTCCCATATCTTTAAAGATACTACTTTGGCGGTAGCGGCTCCCCAGCGGTTATCCTCCTCGCATTGGACGCATTTGTTCCTTCTCGCCGTTATACCACGCCACCAGCTCCGCCGCATTCTCCCTCGGCCCATCCACGGTCGAGGCCCTTATTACCCTCTCATCCGCCTCCCTGGCTTTCCGCGCGTCCCGTCTCGCCCGACATCGGACGCAGAGGTGGCAGCTGGCCACCAACGCCGCGAGCACTAGCACGGCCCCAATGACGGCGATGGCGTCAATCTGGCCGCTGGTGAGACCGGACGGACTGTCGATGGGTGGGCCGTTCGGGTCAAGCGTCCAGGGAGGCAGCGGCTTCCAGATCAAGTGCTCGGCCGGCTTGATGTCGTGTTGGGGCGGCGGGGTGATGGTCGCAGCCCACTGCATCTCGGCTTCATTGATGGAGTCGAGGCATGGGTGGGCGCAGGAGGAGACGGTGGGGATGACGACCATGGCCACAAGGAATCGTTTGTCGGGAAGCAACAAAAGGTTTGAACATCGGACGATCTCGACCGAGGTCTCCTCCTGGACGCCAGCTCACCAACTCTAATCTTGTTCTCAGCGCAATCTACGGGAACTAAGTATTTCCAAAGTTTAAACTGGGCCTGCTGGTTTATTCCTACAAATCTGCATTCAACTTTTGCTATTTGACTTATATAACATCAGATGGTAGATGGTGTATGGTGTGACTGATCCTTTCAGGGTTACTCCTCACAGGCGACAATCGCTCCCCAACAAGCTGTTGCAATGCTTTTCTATCGCTGGCATTATTTTATCGTCGACTATGCTGGGTGGCCAATCCGCAGGACTGGCGCCCTCGACTTCCATAGATACAGTGACCATCTAACTCGATTTTCTCTCTATCTCAACAATGTAACTTTGCTTGACAGAAGTCAATACCCGCGTCGACATTGCAAAAAGCTTAACGGCACACCGGATGCTTCTTGAAATTTATATCGTTACGGTCACAGTATCAATACAAGAAAGAGTTTTTGCACTAACATATGTGCCGACTATACTACAGTCGAAGTTAAACGGTTTAGTTATGCAGTGTATTCCTTCGGAAGCACTGTATGAACTTCCAGAAATTCTGCGGATGAATGTATTTTAGGCTCGTCGCGCCAGCCTCACGAAAGTCCTCGTCTCCATCATGCGCGACGGCAAGCTCGGCGCCGGCGCCCGAGCCCTCATCCTCCGCAGCTGCGACCTTCTCCTTGCGGACGCCATCCTCCCAACGAAGGCCTTCAAAAACTACGTCCCCAGGTCCCACGACAGCCCAATCTACGACTTCCCCAATCTCCCCACCTCCTATGACGGCTTAAATGACAACATCATCACCGTCCACGCTCAATCGTCCGGTGCGGTCGCGGACGGCGCGTCGGGACGGCCACAGAGCGCGCCGGCCGCCCGGCCTGCGCCACCGAATGCCTCCGCCGCGCGGCCGGAGACTGCACCAAACCCCTCCGGAAGCGTGTTGGAGAACTATACAGCCGACGAGGAGCCTCGTCCCGTGGAAACCTCGTCGCCGGCGCCAGCCTCCTCCAGCACTATTAGGAGAAGGATGCTGGAGCGGGAGGTCATGGCGAAGCCCCGCGAGTGGCAGGACAACATCCGGCACATGAGTGAGCTTCACGATGCTCGCGGTTGCACATCGAAAGTTCTTGACTCATCGTTTTCTTGAACCAGACACGGAGTGGAGCATGCGGTCGATGGACCACCTCTTCAACGCGTCCTTCACGGACTTTGTCCGCTCCGACCGGAACTGCGAGTGCACGGGCCGTCACTTGGCGCGGGTCGTGAAGGAGTTCAAGCTGGACCAGGTCGTGATGGGCCTTCGGTGGCTGATCGACGGGTGGCCGATTGAGAGCACTGCCAAGCTGCTCAAGAGCGTGTTCGACGACTGGCTGCCCGAGCTCGCTGGCTTGGCCATCGCGCAGATTGGCGTCGCGTGGCCGCTGAGGCCGAAGATGTCGCTGATTGTGGCCTACATTATGATGGGGGAGAAGTACACTGTTGCGGCCCTGTTCATTAAGAGCTTGACCATCGGATGGGGTCCGTCAAGTGTCACGGAGCTTATCTCGTGTTTGGACACGGTGCTGGAGTGGGGTGATAAGTACTTCAATGACTTTACTGAAGTCTTCATCAACGAGCTAGTGGAGGGCAAGGACAACGGGGAGGTTCGGGGACAGGATCCAGAGATTATGATAAAGGCGCTGGCCACCATGTACAAAACTTCCGTTTCTTCCACTAACTACCGAATTGTAAGTTATAGCATCTTTGTCTTGCCTGCTAACATTGTTTTTGTTGAAACCTTGCATAGCTCCTCGCTGACTTCCGCCTCACCGTCGCCAAGTCGAACTATATCACCCACTTTACCCACTTCCTCACCTGCCCTCAATGTTCCCGTCACGAGCCCTGCCCGATAACCGCCTCCGACCCCATCCCCAACCCCTCCGCCATGGTCCGCGCCAGCCGCAACGCGACTTCCGACCTCCCCCTCATGGACGAGTCCTCCCGCCCCACTTCCGCCTCCACCCCGCGGCCCAATTCAGCCCTCACATCAGCCGCAGCCGCAGCAGCCGCCGCCCGCGCCTTCCACCCCAGCGACCTCAACTCCCCGCGACCTGTGCGCTCGCACCGCCTCGAGTTCCGCGACGAAGACGACTGGCGCCGCTCATCGTTGCGCGCCGACGAGGACTACGATGACGAGAGCACGCCCTTACGCGCGTCGATCGCGTCCGTCACTTCGTCGTCGTCCTGGAACAGCCAAGGCGAGAGTGAGATCTCAACGCCAGCGACGGTGCGGACCGATGAGTTGTGGAGGGCGATGGTGGATGACGGGGCTGACGAGGTGGACATGGACGAGATCATGGAGGAACTGGAGGCGGAGGATGATGATGACTATCAAGAGGAGGAGGATGCGAGGAGGATCCCGTCAATGACGCCGCCGCCGACCGCGGGCGTCGCGACCATCACGGTGCCGCTGCGGCCGTCGACGTCGAGGTTCTCGCCCCTGCCGCCGATACCAAGGGCGACCTCAGCCCCCGCGGGCGGGGACGCGGCGAACACGGCCGTGGCGCTGAGGCAATCGATGCAGGCGACGTCGACGTCGACCGCCGCGAGGGGTACGAGGTCGAGGATGGCGAGCAGCAACAAGGCGGCGAGCAGGTCGGCGAGCTCGATCAGTTTTGACGCGAAGGAGATGGAGACGTCGATGGAGCGCGTGTATGGAGAGATCAGCAGGGAGTCCTCTGGGTTCTTGTCAGAATAACGACGTCCTTTTCTTTTAACTGAGCTGACTTTCACCGTTCATACCCTTTTATTCGTTCTGCCATTAAACTAATTTTGCTTGTATTGATTTTAATGTCGCGTATCTCATGTCGTTGATTTCGCTGTACATGTTGAAGGAAGGCATTGCACAAAACTGTTCCGGTTGAAAAATACAATCTCTGGTCTCGCTTGGCCTGTGTCTTCCTACCTGCACGTTGATAGCCGAGGTTTATTCTATTTTTTTTCTTTCTTTCTTCAGATATCGTAACAATCACAAGGTAGGAAAGTGACCGCACCCATAATATTCCGAGCCCCGAAAAAGCAGCCAAAAAAGATCAGGATAAGCCGCGGTGACTGCTGGTGGTGTCTGCCTTGAACGTCAACCTGCAAACGCCAGGTTTCTCTCGGTTTTTCTCTTCCCCGATTTTCCTGGTGTTCAAACGCGAGAAGGCACCCCGTCGCTGAAAAACGGTGTCGACATCGGCGAGTTCGAATTCTCGTCTCCGCCCTCGCCATGAGCTCGGGCATGTCGCTCAAGTGAGTCCCCTTCGCGATCGCAGCCTTCCGGCGTCGCCACCTCCTTCTGATCCTCCCCTCCGCAGATTTGACCCGAGCGAGGCCAGCCCGACGCCGAAGTTCGTCGTCACGCCGAAGCCGCCGTACAATGTGGAGGGCGCGGGATCCGAGACGTTCTCGAACCGCCAGCTCCTTGGCGCGATCCTGGTGGCCCCGCTCGCCTTGATCCTTCTCCTCGGCATCCCGATCATGTATTACCCGCTGATCTTCGTGTTCACCGCCCTGCCCGCGTTCGCTGGGTTAGTATTCGGCTTTGTGGGATGCGACTGAGTGCAGCATCGTGCCCCATGTTTGCATTCAATCAGTGTTTAACCCCATGCACTATTCCCAGCTACAACGTATTCTTCGCGACTATGGCGAAGCCTATCCGCGCTCAGAAGGGCCTGCCCGGCAAGAACATCGAGGACTACTTTGTGATCAAGAACCCCGCGCTAAAGGCGAAGTACAACGGCCGGAAGAAGATCCCCGCCGAAACGTGGTTCGAGGCCTACTTTGACGGCGATATCGACATGAAGGACCCGAAACAGGACATGTTTGAGACGCTGGAGGCCCGCTACGACTGGATGTCCTTCGTCTTCACGCTGAACCAGGCGAAGTTCTTCCTCACGCAGTGGATCCCGGAGACGCTGTGGCACTCGAAGAAGCAGGATGAGGACCAGGTTAGGGACCACTACGACCGTGGGGATGATTTCTACAACTGGTTCCGTGAGTACATTTCTATTTCAATACCGATCCGTGTTTGCCTCCGTCCTCATAATCGAATCACATATAGTTGGCCCTTACATGGTGTACACGTCCGGTATCTGCAAGGACAACACGAAGCCTGAGTCGCTCGAGCAGCTCCAGCAAAACAAGCTCGACCTCGTCACCGACAAGATTCAGCTGAAGCCGGGCGACCGTATGCTCGACATCGGCTGCGGCTGGGGCACGCTCTCCGTCCACGCCGCGAAGAAGGGCGCCAAGGTCACCGGTGTCACTCTCGGCCGCAACCAAACGCAGTGGGGTATGAAGAAGGCCGCGGACAACGGCGTCAAGGACAATGTCAACATCCTTTGCATGGACTACCGCGACATCCCGAAGCAGAAGTTCGACAAGATCACTTGCCTGGAGATGGCGGAGCACGTCGGCGTCAGGAAGTTCCAGGAGTTCATGAGGCAGGTCAGGGACCTCCTCGAGGACGACGGCTTGTTCTTCCTTCAGATTGCCGGTCTGCGTCGCGCCTGGCAGTACGAGGACCTGATGTGGGGTGTAAGTTTTATCGCGATTAACTGCAATGCGGCTCTTATTGACTCTGCTTTTTTTCAGCTTTTCATGGCGAAGTACGTCTTCCCCGGTGCGGACGCCTCCGCCCCGCTTAACTGGGTCCTCGAACAGGCCGAGCGCGCCGGCTTCGAGGTCTTGAACGTCGACACCATCGGCGTCCATTACTCGGCCACCATCTACCGCTGGTACCTGAACTGGATGAAGAACAAGGACAAGATCATAGATAAATATGGTGTTAGGTGGTTCCGCGTGTGGGAGGTTCGTGTGTGGTTTTATTATTGACGTTGCCTTCATATGCTTACCAAATTCCTCGCTGTTGCGATCGTCAGGTCTTCCTTGCCTGGTCCTCGATCATCGCCCGCCAGGGTAGCGCGACCTGCTACCAGATCGTCCTTCACAAGAACTTGAACGCGTTTGATCGCGAGAAGTTCTTCTCGAGGCGTCTGCACGCATGATTACGCAACCGTCCTCAAGTGATAGATCTATAATGTTGTGTTTATGTTTGTTTCTTCTTCTGTCGTGATTTAGATGGAGTCTTGTGTTGCGTGTGATCTGTGATCCTATTGTCTTGTTTTGTGGTGTTCGCCGTCGGACACATTTTCATGTGCATGATTCTTTCTTTCATGTGGCTGCCTGTTGTTTTGTATTCTGGTTTCTTTGGGTCTACGACGTTGTGGTGGACTATTATGCTGGAGAGATAGACTGTGTCTCCACGAAGCGATTATTCCGGACGCATACATAGTTGTAAAATGGTTTTATATATGTTCAAGCTTGTCTAGCTGATGGACACTAGAGAAATTTGACGACGGTCCAGTTGCCTTTCACCGCCGGTCGCCGATGCCATGCCGTGGACCTTTGATGACCTCGACGGTCTCCAGATACCCGTGTCCCTCAAGCTCCCGAGCTCGGGATCCGGCAATTCCGGCCCGAAGTCTTCCAACCCGTCCGGTGGCCCGATGTTCTCCGCGGAGCGCCACTACGCGCACCTCGCCAAACTGGCCGAGGCAGAGCTCCAGCCTCCTCAGCAGCCGCTCGGCGCCGAGCGGCTCCGCGTCGAGAGCATGATCGCGGAGGGTTCGGACGAGGTGTTGATGGAGGCGCGGTCGCTTCTGCGACGGTGGGTCGAGGACAATGACGGATGTGGGGTCGTGGACGGTGATGAATGCATCGAAGGCATCGCGGGCGGTATCGAGGATGACGTGTCGGCGCGGGTTGGGGTCGGCTTGTTTGATCTGGAGGGGAAGGGGCGGATGGCGGATGGGGATGGGAGAAAGAGGGTTCGCGGGATCGTGGTGGATGCCGTGCGGCGGTCGGTTGTCGGCGATGCGGTCTCCGCGGCATCGGATGTCGCGATGAACGGTGGCGGGCGGATGTTCGAGGTCGTGCGGGATCCGAAGGCTGTGATGGATGCACGACAGCGCGCGGCGCGGGAGAGGCGGGATTGTGTTGAAAGGCAGCGGAGGGAGGAGCTGGAGCGGAAGGTTGCGGAACGGGCCGCGAAGATGGCGGAGGAGAGGAGGGCGAAGGAGGTCGATATGCAGCGGATGAGAGGCGAGGTCGAGAACCGGTGGAGGGCAGATAAAGCGATGAAGGATGCGCGGAGAGAGATTGGGGAGATGGTTGGGGAGAGAAAGGCGAGGATAGTAGATGAGTGTTTGAAGATGGCAGAGGGCGTTAGGATGGAGCTCATGTGAGTTTGCCGATAAGTTTACTTGCCAGAAGTATTTATTGAGCTGTTTTTTTGTACAGTGATGAAGCGTGTGCGATAAAGAGCGCGGACCTTAGAAGAAAGGAGGATGAAGTCAAGGAAAGAAAAAGAGCCATCGTAATAGCGAAAGTCAACGAGCTCTATACCATTAAGTCCTTGAAACGGATACGGGCATATTTTACGGCCTGGCAAACGTTAGTTCACTCCGAGCGCCAGAAGTTGACGAGCTTTCGTGTCGTGTCCAACTGGCGAGCCCTTAATCGCGGATGGATAAGATGGGTCATTAAGAGGAAGCAACATGAGGGCCGACGGTATGCAACGCAACAATAAGGTTGATCTTTAATACGTCGTAGGCACGCCGAACAAGTAGCACACGCCATCAAGAAGGACAACGAGCACTTACTACGCGCCGCACGATACCACCGTGCCACCACTCTCTCGAAGTGCGTCGTCGCTTGGTCGGCTTGGGCGAAGCTGCAGCGCGACACCCGCCTGATTCGCCGACAGCACGAGGATCGCGCGAAGAAGATGCGCGAGTTCCTTGAGACGATCGAGCGCGTCGCGGAACGGAAGGAGAATGAGCTCGCAGCTAGGGTGGACGCTATTGGAAAGGAGGTTGGGGAGGTTGTCGAAGGGGAGAGCAAGGGCAATGGCAAGAAGGCGACGTTCAAGGACGTGCTTGAGGGAGTAGTGCCAGAAGAGGTGGATGTGGCGGCTGTCTCAGCGGCGCCGGCGGCGGAGGGACCTACATCGATTGCGCCTGCGGTTTTTGTTCCCGTCAGTCGAGGAACGGATAGCGAGACTGGTATACAGCCAAAGAAGGTGACGATTAAGGAGCCAAGCAAGCCATCACGGAAGCCTATCCGGAGCTCGCGAGATCAAGAGCTCATCCACCGTAAGTACGCGAGCTCCCACTTCCGTAAATGACACAACGAGTAGAAATGGAGAAGCGGAACGCCGAAAGACTCGAGCGGAAAACCGCCCTTGAGCAAAAGCGGAAAGAAAAGCAGGAAGCCATTGAAGCGGAGAAGATCGAGCAAGAGCGTCTTAAAGCCGAGGCGGAAGTGGCAGAGCGGCGTCGCTACCTCGAGCAAAAGATGGAGGAACAGCGACTTGCAAAGGAGGTGACGTTCGGCTCCCCCGCTTTCTTCCTCTTACCAGCAGCCGCACGCACATCTTAGGCCGAAGAGAAAAAAAGCCTCGAAAAGCAACGCCAGCTCTCCCTCCACCGCCTCGCCGTCGCCCACTACCGCGCCACCCTCCTCCATCGCCGCATCCTCTCCCCGCTTCGCGTGCTCGTCCACCTGCGTCGGCAGGACATATCACGCGCCGAAGCGTTCGCGCGCACGTGGGCCGTCGCCGGCCCATTAATGCGGTGGAGGCGGGAGGTAGATGCGCGGTGGCAGAAGAGAGAGGATGAGGCGGGGCAGTTGTGGTGTAGGGGAGTGTTGGGGAGGGCTGTGGGGAGGTGGGCGAAGGTAATGTTGATTGGACGCTGCTTGTAATGGGGCTGATGGTTTATTTAAGAGGTGGAAGGAGGAGAGAGCGGCGACATCGGTAGCGGACGCGATTGCGAGACTTGGGGCGCTAAAGTCGGCGCTCGTGGAATGGAGAGAGGAGACGAAGTTGGCGATAAGGGATAGGCTAGCCAAGGAGCGGGTGCTAGAGAAGAAGGCTGATGGGTTTGCAAGCAAGTGAGTGCCTGTTCTTGGATTTACAAGACTAATGATGATGTGAAGATGCGTACCGCGGCGTTGTTTACGCCGGTGGAAGGAGTTTGTGGAGGAGGTGAAGAATGAACGGTGGAGGGAATCGCGTCGGCAGCAACTTAGGGAGAGGATTCAGGTGACTTTTTCTTTTCTTCTCAAATTCTCGTATTTTAACCGCCCCTACAGGAAATGCTGAAGACTTCTACGTTGGAAGAAAAGCAGAATTCCGACCGTTTTAGCGAGTTCAATCGCAGCTCTTTTTCCATATCGCTAGAGAAAAACTTTTAGTTTCAGCCGCGTCAGCGGTAGCTGCGATCTACGCCTTAAATAACCACAGAAGACAGTAAAAGATGGCATGCATTTTCATATATAACCCACTGCTGGCACTGAATATTATGAGTAAGTGTAAGGCAAACGTGCAAATGCGCTAGAAATGTCGAAGAAGTGCAGAGATCAAAATGTTCACGGCAACACCATGTCCAAGCCTCATGATAACCACCATTACTAGACATCTAAATCCCCTCAAACTCTATTCGAACACAAACAATCTCGTCCATGCAATTCCGTCATCCTCAATCATGCTCCTCCGCCATCATGCCCTCCTCATGCTCCGGCTCAGGCGGGAACGTAAAATCCCACACAAGCAGCGTCTGGTCAAACGAAGACGTAATCAGCTTTGACGGCGTGAACGTCAAATTCCAAATGGTGTCCTTGTGCTGGACGAGCGTGTACATGCAGTGGCCCGTTCGCATATCCCACACCTGTGTTTACGTCAAGTTTCAACTGAGATGCTCTATCTGCAAACCTTGATAGTTTTGTCGGCGCTCCCACTCACGAGCTTCACGTCGTCGAACTGCATGCAGATGACAGCCGCCGAGTGGCCACGCAGCGTGCGGATGCACCGCTGCCCTTTAATGCTCCAGACTTTAATGGTGGAGTCGCCAGAGCCCGAGCATAAAGTGTCGCCGGAACATTGGAGGCAGTACACGTTATCCTCGTGACCGCGGAGCGTGGCGAGGGAGGCGCCGGTATAACGGTCCCACAGGCGGACGGTGCTGTCGACCGAACCAGAGGCAATGGTGTCGGCAGTCATCTGCGCGGATGATTAGTCGGTATTACCACAACATGGCTCACCTGAAGGCAGCAGACGGCGCCCTCATGACCCCTCAGCACCATAATTTCGTCACCGCTCTCAATGTCCCATATCCTTAACGTCGAGTCCTCGCTCGCCGAGATGACATGCTTGCGATCATGGTAAATGGCGGAGATCTCCCCTTCATGTCCCCTTAATGTCCTCAAGCACACACCCGTAACGGGATCCCATATCTTGACCGTGCAGTCCACGCCACCCGACACAACATAATCCCTGCAAAACTTGACGGCCGAGATGATCCCGCTGTGCCCAATCAACCTCGCTCGACACACGCCCGTCCTCATGTCCCACAGCCTCCCCTCGGCGCCCAGCGCCACGCTCACGACCGAGTGCTCGTCAAACTGCATG
>JADGJL010000068.1:0-48810 GCA_027600665.1 Irineochytrium annulatum
GCTCGGCGGGCGGGCCTCCGGCACCGCGCCGGCGGGGTGCGGCGGCGCGTGCCAGCGCGGCCCGGCGGCGGGAGGAGGGGAGTAATGGCGGGGAGGAGGGGCAACTCCCATTCGCGGCGAGTGCTGACGCGGCTGCGGCGGAGATTAGGATGGCGCTTGCGGCTGCGGACGAGGAGGACCGGTCGACGATGGATGGAACGGTTGGTTGGGGGCGGAGGGAACCGTCGGAGGCGATAGGGGAGAACGTGAGTGCGCTTGAGTCGGCTGTTCCTGAGGAGTATGGAAGAGGTCTTTTGGTTTGATTTCTTCAATTTGATCTGCCTTGTGCTGTGCTGTGTTGACCAGTTCTGTTTTTGTGTACAATATGTTTTCGATGAAAGAAATATTTTGTTAGCAAACGAGCAAAAAAAGCAACGACCAGAATAAACTTGACTGGTCGAAATTGGTGACTTAGAAGGTCATCAAGCTCAGAGATGAGGATATATGCCTGCAGCAGATTCGCCCAGCCGCGTTGGACTGAGAGCACTCACGGACGAAAATGAGAGGAGGATCTTAGGAAGAGATATCAACGCAGACAATTTCTTTTATTTTATTTAATCGTGGAGTTTAACTGCGGTGAATGCACCTGACACAAGGCAACGAATGACGCAGACTTATAATAATAAAATGGAGGGCAATTCGGTTGAAGGCCCACGAACGTGCGGCACAATATTAAGACCGCAGTCGCCCCGCATATCTCCGCACTCCACACAAATTCCACAAGGTGAAATCATCGTCATCTCCGCGCCTCATCCACAGCTCACGCATATCTCCACGCGATTCTGCCCGGCCCTGCCACTGACTGACTCGAAAATACAAACCCTCCCTCCCAAACCACATAAAGGGTAAAGCGCCCCACCAAATACTTCGAAGACAGGGAAAAGGGGTGCACCATCCATATATCTACGCCGTCGTTGTCCTCGAACTGGCTTTCCCACCCACCATCTGCTCCATACATCAATCAACGCAACCCACAGCAGCAGCACAAATAATAATGGCACGAACCCGAGCAGGGCACCTCTTCGACACCCCGTCCGCGATCGACCTCCCACCTCCCTGCTACGACGACGCCATCAAGTCAAAACCCCTAACCACACACGACCTCGTCACCCAGGCCCTTCGCCTCCAGCGCGCGACCGGCGCGTCCAAGGCCGACGTCCGGCTCGGCGCGTGCCTTTTCCGCGAGGCGGCCGACGGCGGGGACGCGGTGGGCAAGGTGTTTCTGGGCGTGTGCTATCAGCACGGACGCGGCGTTGTGCGGGACGAGGGCAGGGCGGTGACGCTGTATGGGGAGGCGGCGGCGGACGGGTCTGCGGACGCGATGTATTTGTTGGGGAAGTGCTGGGAGCTGGGAGTCGGGGTGGAGAGGGATATGGCGGAGGCGGAGAGGTTGTATGGGTTGGCGGCGGAGAAGGGGAACAGACAGGCGATGGAGAGGGTGAAGAAGGAGGCCGTGCCGTAGCAGTTTTTTGGCGCGTGTAGCAGTCAGTGCGAGTTCGAGAACGTCATGTATATTTATTATCAATGATCATTTGCTTTGGCATATCTGGTGGGAACGCGCTCCTTGATTCAACAGAGGAAGGAAGGAACGTGTCGATCGAATTCACACTCCGCCAACGACTTCTGCAAACTCGCCACCCTCAATCAGACCCGGCTGCCCACGCACCCGCACCCACCTCGTCCGCCTCCGTCACCGGACGCCTCGACACCCCCCTCCTCCAGCCGTCCTCTGCGTCGACTATGCTGGCCTGGCTTTACACCAGGAAGGCGAGCCCGCCGGCGGACCCGCCTCTGGAGGTACAGCTGCTGCAACGCCACCCGCTTGGACCATCCTCCCCGTTCACCAAATTACTGACTTGCAATCCAACAGCAGATCCCGCCCCGGGATCCCTGGGTCGTCCTGGAAGGCGATGACGAGCACCTCTATGACGACGACCTGGATGACGACACCTCCTCTTGCTCCAGCGCCGCATCCAACACCGCGGCCGCTGCGGGCGCCACGTCCGATGGCGACGCGGCCTCCCCGTCGTCGGAAGTCGACCCGGCCAGCACGTCCGGTGGTCAGGCCGTGCGCAAGGCGCCTTCGAGCCCGAACGTCACTCCGACGGGGCTGGGACGACGCGCGCGCAGGAGGGCACTCAGGCAGCAGGCCATGGAGCTCAAGGCCTCCAGGGACCGTGAGGCCGTGCTCGCCGGCGGCGGTTCCTCAACCGAATCCGGCCGCACCATCACGCGCCTCGGGGGCACGATCCCGCGTTCGCTCCTGATGGCCACCGGCAACTCCTCCTCCGCGGCTGCCGCGTCGAGTTCGGATGATGAGCCGGCGGCTGGCAGCGCGGCTTCGTCGATTCATCCGATCTTGGAAAGGATGAGGAGGGAGCATAGGATGGGGAAGAAGGCCGGAAGGTTTGATTTCAACGAGTTTGGAGGGAATTCGAGGAAGGCGGGGGGCAATGGGATGAAAGCGAGGAGGATGAATGTTAGGACTGGGGCTTTTGGGATTATGTGATGTGATTGGGATTCAAGAATAGGTCTGGTGTGGGGAAGCAGGGGAGCTGTTTTTTTGTTCATTTCACCGGACAGAAAAAAACGACGGAGGGCTTCTTTCTCATCGTCTATCACACTCCAACTTCCATCTTTTAGCGACTCACTTTTTTGCATCTTCCTTGCTCAGCTGAACAGCCTTGGCTTTTCCTTCTTATAAATAGCTTCTTCTTTCCGACTTCCCCTGACCTGTGCTGGACCCGTCGCCTCTCTTCCCCAAAACGTATGTCAAGTTAAAAAGCCTACGCCCCGTTCCCTCTCTTCCCACTAAGCTAGCAGTATTCACGGTGCACGAGCAGCATTGCCTCTTAATATATAAAACGTGCTTGCAATCGTGATATTATTATTATCTGCAGTTTGTTGGGAATATCGGAGAATTCGGTCGGGCACTAATGAGAGTATTGGAGATTATTCGATATGTATGATAAGTATTGTCAGCATAACAGAATAATAAGACAAGAATTCTCCACTCCGTTCATCATTCAACGCATCTGCGCAACCTCGTCGCGAACGACTAAAGGAGTCGAAAATCCAACACAGTTGATGTTCTTGCCACATTTTCGCCGATGGAAAGACAGGATTTGACGTCGGAGTTCCGCCACGCGCACGCTTCCTCCCGCCCATGAGCCGCCCGCCGTCTGCCGTCATGAACACCGCTCTGACGGCCGTCAGCTCGGCCGCTCCCGAAATCTCCCCGCTTTCCTCCGCCGAACCTCCGTCGCAGTCGCCGTCGTCGCCGTCCCGAGCGCCCACCAACGTCGCGTCGACAGACCCGTCTGCCTCTCCTGAACCTTCGCCCGTCGTGTCTACCGCCAATCCTTCCCCGCCGTCGTCCCCGACCGCGTCCCCTTCGGTGGAACCGTCGCCTTCGGCAACCCCAACCTCGCCATCCGCGGCCCCATCGTCCCCGTCGTCGCCGACGATCTCAGATCCGCCCTCGACTTCTCCGGCCCCTGAACCGACATCGAAGCCCTCCCCAATGAGCACCGTCCCGATTCCGAGCGTGCCCATAACCGGGCCGCTGCCAACGTCCGTGCCGACCGTTAGCCCAACGCCGAGTCCTCCTCCGACGTCGACGCCGACGCCATCGCAGACACCGTCGCCGACGGCCGTCACGCCGTCGCCGTTCGTTATAACGCCTTCGGATTTACCGACTCCGACGGCAAGCCCCAGCCCTTCCGTGACGCCATCGAGTGCGTCCAACCCGAGTCCGTCGCCGTCGGTCGCGTCTCCGTCACCGTCGCCAACTCCATCGCCTGCTCCAACAATCCAGCCGTCCACGGTTCCTCCAATAATCCCTGTGATCCCTTCCATCATCACACCCTTGAGCACAATCCAGGTCGTGCCCTTCTTCCCGCACCCGACTGTTGCCTCCACCATCATCACGATGGACCCGTCGCCATCAACGCGTCGCACAACTACGCCCTCCCGCGCCACGAACAGCCGCTTACCGACTCTCTCAAGCCCCTCTGTCGACGGATTTCCAATCCCCAGCAGTGGCCCAATCGCGACGCCCTTGACGAACGGTACCGCGTCATCGACGACGACCGACCAGCCGCCGGAGTCTGGCATCGCGCACCTGAACCCGGGGTCCATCATCGCTCTGAGTGTTTCGACCTTTATCGTCATCGCCGGCCTGCTGCTCTGCTGCTGGTGCTCGTCCCGCCGCTCTCGACAGCGCACCAAGCGCGCGAACAGGATGAACCTCGACGATTTGATCCAGGACTCGAACCATCAAAACGGCAGACCGCATTACCACCATCAGCCGCCCGTCGCGAGCATGGCGTCCGTCACGCCGAAGTATCACACCTCGGGTGAACGTCCCGTGTCGACCACGTCCATCATGCTGGACGAGGAGCCGTTCCAGGGCGCGGTCGTGGAGCGGCTGCATAGCCAGAGACAGAGGGAGTGGACCGGCGCGCTGGCGGCTGCCGCGGTGGTCACGCCGACGATGCAGCATGTCAGGCAGTGGGGGAGGTTGGACCGCACCGCTTCGATCGCCGTCGACACGCTGCCCACAACGATGGACCATCCGGCGTCACCCATGACTCCAACTTCTGATTGTGACATCCCGCCCTCGTCTCCTCCTATGCACGTGGACGTCGTCACCCTGCCGCACCAACAGCAGCAGCAACAGCAGCCGAACTACGCGGGGTGGTACGTCAGCGATCAAGGTTTTGTCGCCACCGGGGTGCACCACCCGCATACGGCCACGGAACAACAGCAAGCGGTGATGCAGCAGCAACAGCAGGACCACAACGCGGCGATGCAGCAGTACTACCAGCAACACCACCAAGCGTACTATGACGCGCATCAGATGCAGATGCAGCAGCAGCAGCAGCAACACGCCGCGGCGTACGGTTACGCCCAGGGATATCCCTCGGGTGATCTCAGCGAGCAGCAACGCTCCCCGCACCAGCACCAGCAGCAGCAAGGTCAGCAGCAGTTTGGATTGGGCCAGCCCGGTCAACTGCAAGGCCAATCGGGATACTGGTGGGCCGGCGCCCTTGAGAGCGTGGACGGGACGGGCGTGATCAAGCCGCCCGCGATGGCGGAGCAGGGCGCGGCCGCCGGTGCGAGGGGTCCGACGTTTGGGAGCCTTTGGAAGGCCGTGGCGGGGTATACGCCAAGGGTAAGTAAAATGGTTTTTTGGAGGTAGAGGGAGACTATGGAGTCAAATTAGGGACTGTGGGAAGAAAAACAAGCTGATTTCGTTCTGGTTAGATGGCGGACGAGATGGCCATTGAGGTTGGGGATCAGATTTTGGTGGAGGAAAGTTTCAGGGATGGGTAAGTAGAAAGCTTGATTTCGTTTTGCATTGAGAGAATTGCGTTGTGGTAATAATGTGACGCAGGTGGGCGAAAGGTTGGAACTACCGCAACGCGCAGCACGGCGCTTTCCCGCTAGAGGCGATTCTCAGTCAGAACCAGATGTAGTTTCTTGACGTTGTGTTTGGGCTTACGTACATTGTTTTTCCGTTTGTTTTTTGCTTTTCTGGATTTGTGCTTTGGAGTTTTGACGTGGCTAACGCTGCCTCCTGTTTTGTTATGATTCTAATCCTCGGAAATGGTGCTACTTGTACTTAAGTGATGCTGCTGTTGCTTTTGTTGGATATTTTATGAGGCCATTTCTTTGCGGAACTAATGTCACTTGTATTTCCCTTCACCTTTGCTTCCAACTTTTTTTCTTGAAATTTACTCTGCTTTCACCTCTATCCGTCCGTGTACTTAACTTCCTTAGTGAACCCTGCACTAATTGTCTACTGCTGTTGTGATTTAATCGCTGTAGCCATCACTGTGTGTAAACAGGCCCTTCTGGCTTTTTGTATATACTTCTGAAGCCTATATCTACTGGTAGTTTAATAGGTCTGAAGCTGTTCGGGTTGCTGTGAGGTGGCTATCGATGCTGCCTTTAATTTGGCTTTGTTGAAGTAAACGTACAAATTGTGGACAAAACCTTGCTCCTGTTGTCCTTTACTGTAGTGCAAAGGCGAAAAAAAGGTGCTTGATTTGATTTTCCGCAAGCAATCTGCTCGCGCATATGCGGTATTTCTATTGTACCAAAAGGCTTCTAAGTGTGCCCTCAAGGAGGGATGTCTATTTCCATGCATGCTGTCGCTGCGATGACAAATACTCGACTTGTCGTGAAAGGGAGTCCTTATTCTACAAAACGATTTGTCAGCAACAATCGCGTTACCTGCGGCACCCTACATTTTTCAATCCTGCGATCATACGGCTCAGCTTGGTGCCCGCTGCCATTGCCAAATCAATCTCCTCCCGTGATGCCATCGGCTCCGCCATCGCTTCCGCCCCGACCATGCCTCCTCCGAACCAGGTTGGCTGCAAATAGCTCGGCGCGAGTGTAGGTGTCGGCAGATATGTCGGTTGACTCGGGCCCAACGCCGACGACGTCAAGTAATTCGGCTGGTTCACCGGTGGCCTTTCGAAAGGGGGCCCGAGCCGCTGTGGTGAAAGGCTGCGTACGGATAGTGGTGGCTCATCCGCACCGTTTGCACCAAAGAGCATTTTGTGCTCCGGTGCGTCGAGGTACTGGCGGTTTGAAAATCAACTATCAATCTTGCTCTCATGCAACTGACCTCTTTGCCTCTCGGCATCCGGACCTGACTCAGGCTCCGCTGCTCCGCTATCGCAACCCTCTCCTTTGTTAGCTGCTCCCTCAGCTCATTCATCTGCTGCTTCTGGTCTTCAATCTATCAACGCGTTTAATGGAACTTCAATCTGGACACTCTTACGTCCTCCCGTTCTTTCTTTAGGCTGTCCTTCGTCTCGTTGTACTCCGCGACGGCCCGCTTGGTTTCGGCAAAAATGGCGTCCGCCCTTTCCCGTTCTTTAACTAACGATAATGTTAGTGTGCGTCAATACGACTTCGAGCGCACCAGTAAGCTCATGCATCCCTCCAACCTCGCGCACTTCGCGTTCAATGGCCTCCCTCATTTTATCGAAAGCATCCCGTTCGGCCACAAGCTTCGCACGCGCAGCCTCGAGAGCAAGCCTTTCCGCCTTCGCTTTGGCCAGCTCCCGATAGAGCTCCGTCTTGTGAATGGAGACCGTATGTGTTTCTTGCGTCAGCACTGTCCGGTCTGAAGAAGAATGGTTCACATTCTGCGGTCTCAAACACATAGAACCAAGACAAACTTACCAGCAATCGTCTGCGCCTCCTCCCTCTCCCTCATGCGATTTGCCTCCTCCTCCAAACCCGAGACAGCGTCCCTCCGCACCTCTAGCAACGCCTTCTCCATCGCCAACTTCCTCCTCTCATCCGCGACTCCCTGCTCGACCCGCCTTCGCTCTATTACCCAGCTCTCCCTCGCTTTGATGAACTCAAGCCGCTCCCGGTGCAGAGCCGACGTGGCCGCGTCGCGCTCGGAGCGCATGCTAACGATTTGGTCCTCGAGGCTGAAGCGCGATTCGTCGACGAGACGGCGCTCGTCCTCCAGGCGGCGGCGTTGTTCCGTAAGATGGGACTCGGAGTCGCGGATTTCAGCACGGAGCTTGATGCGGTCGTCGTCGATCTCCTTGCGTTGGGTTATCAGGTGGTTCTGAAGCTGTAGTTTGCATTTTAGCAGTCATCTAATATGCAAGGTAACAACGAACGTCTCCAAGCTGGCCTTCCCTAATTCCAAGAGACTCCTCTCTTTCCTGTTTAACAGTAAGACGAACCACCCGTTCAGCCGCTTACCCTCAAACTCTGCATGTAGTCGTTTTCGATCCGCTGCTGCATGGTGTCGACGATCTTCGAGCTGACATCCATCCGATCGGCCAGCGTCTCGAGATGTCGGGTTGCCTCGGCGTTGGATATCACCTTTGCCATCTGCGCTGGCGTCAGCTTTCGCTCACGGTTGCTGCGACCCCTACCTCCTCTAAGTGAGCGGCAGTAAGTTCCGCGAGCACTCGATCATGCTCGACGGATAGCTTATCGAGATCGATTCGATTGGCCTCCCTCATCTATCAAAATAGTGAGTACGATTTTGGAAATATAAATGTTACCGAGTCGCGAAGCTCCCGCAAAACCTTGATCTTCTCCTCCTCTAGGCTCTCCCGAAGTCGCGCCGTCTCACTGGCGAGTCGCTCCTCAGCCTTAATCCTATCATCCGTATGGAGCTCTATCATCCGAGCTCTCTCTTCTGCCGCCTATATCGTCCCGTTAACGAAAGAACAAATGTGGCGCCACCGGAAAAAATAATTAAAATCAAATAGAAAAACAATACCTTCGCCTCCGCCTCCATCTTCTCCGCAACCGTCCTCTTCGAATCCTCCTCCGCCACCTTTCTCTTTCCCTCCTCGTCTTCGCGCGCTTCCTTCTCCTTCTTCAGATCGGCCTCCAACTCATCAACAAGCGTCTCGAGCGCCTGCACCTTCATGCGGAGCGTCTCAACGTCCTCGTCATCCTTCCGCCGTTTCGACCCCTTGGACGACCGCGTGGCCGTATCGGCGCGCAGGGACGACTTGCGAGATGACGAGGCGGATGCCGGGCGGGAGGATTTGGACGGCGCGGGTGGCTCCTCTTCTTCCTCGTCGCTGTCCGGGCTGAGACTTTGGAGGCTGCTGCTTTCCAGCGAGGCGTCTTCGGACCGAGCGTGTGATTTGCTGTGCGTGTGAGATTTGGAGTCTTGGGCAGGGTCGTCGTCGTCTGTAGGGCTGAGGCTGGCGACGGAGGAGAGGGTTGGAGAAAGGGAGAGAGATGGTGTCGATGTCCTGGACCTTGAAGCCGTTTTCTGAATGCCAGTAGTATGTTAATTCATCCAAAGTACCAAGCGGTTTCGTCAACCTTGTGCGAAGTGGAGGATGACGCTGACTTTTGGCGGGATTTCGGCTTCGGTTTTTCAGCCGCTGTCTTTGATCCCTGACGTATAGTAAGTAATTGACATATGCAATTGTATCGTACCTTTGAGCTCGACGACCGTCGCCTTGAATCCGAATGTCTGCGATCGCGATCACTATTTGATTCGGGCGAGCGATCACCCTCCGACGTATCACTGCGGGACTGCCTTCGCACCCTACGAGGCTCCTCTTCGTTGTTGTTGGACCTCGATTTGCCTGCCAATGCTAAATATTTATGCTGCATTCGAAAGCGATCACCTTTACTCTTGCCGTCATCATCAGCAACTGAATGCAAGCGTGTATTAGTTCCAACGATCGTGCCGAGGGAATGACATACACTGAATAGACTTTTCGGCTTTGGGCTCCGGCTTGGAGAGAAACTTGGGCTTTGCGTCCAGGACTTGTGCGGTCCGTATCAACAAGAAGCACTATTAATATCTATATCTTACATGGTAGACCGCCGATGCCTATCGAAACGATGTTTTAAGAATCGATCAATGTCATTTTTAATTGAAAAAAACTTACCTGTCTGCTTTCCGTCAACAGCTTGGCCGACAGGTGCTAAATCCTTGTTATTTACAGCGCGAAAATTTCACTTGCTTACGAGCGTCATCCGTTATCTCCGACTTCGAAAACGCCATAGAAGTCGGCCGGGATCGTCTCGACGAGCCCCCTGATGTGCTATCTAGCACACTCATAACCGCGTCCTTAATTGAAACCTGGCTCGGAGGTTCGACGCTGCCCCTCCTTCGGTCTCCCCCACCAAAGTTGTCGAGGAACGACAACCCAGTCGTGCTCCCGCTCTCCTTAACTCCTTGCTGCTGCCCCGCGCTCGTCCCAAGTACACCCGCTCGCGAGTTCTCAAGAAAACTCAGACCGCCATTACTGCCCCCCACGCTTCCCGCCGCGCTGCCCAAGCCCGCACCACCTGCACGCCTGCCGGCCGGGGTTGCCGTCCCGGTGCCAGCCCCGCTGCCGATTGATCCGGCGCTCGAGAACGCGACGGCGTTGCTCAACGGCGATGGGCCGCTGAGGGACGCCCCCGGCGCGGGTCCACGTCGCCGACGTTCACCGGAACTTTCCATCAGAAACGACGGGACGAACTCGTCGTGGTCTTTGTGCCCGCCACCGCCGGTCGACGACGCGTGGCCGATGGAGTGGTTTGAGTTCGAGACGGACCCGCCGCCGAGGAAAGAACTCGTCCCAAACCCACCGCTTGGTTTAGGCTTAAGGTCAGTGGAGGGCGAGCCGAAGTTTGCCCCTGATAGAGAGAACTTGTTAACTGCCGGTGCCGATGTCGCGATCCCGCCACCGTCTACGCCACCCACTCCTCGTCGGGATGCGGGCGAGCTCCCGGCCAGTGGGTTCGTGGCGGGCTTATCTCCCAGCCCAAGAATGTCCAGCAGGTCTCCGTCATCGCTCCCATCTGATGCTGCCCTCGCATGCGATGCGGGGGGCTTTCGTGCCGGTGATGGCGTCCTCGTTCCCCCGAACGAATCCGCTCCCCGTCCACCAAGGACATCCGACATTCCACTCATCGACGTTCCGGGACGAGACACCGTTGGTGCCGTGGTGGAGGCGATCGGGTTCGCTGTCGCGGGCGGCACCGCAGAGAAGGAGTTGGACATCCACGGCGCCGACCCTCCTCCGTTACCCTGCGTAACCGGTGGCGCAGTGACGACCTCTGGCTCTGCTGCGCTGCCCCGCCTGCCGGTCTTGGGCTCGTTCGATGCCGCCGCGGGTGCATCGTTCAGGTCCATCATGGAGAGCGACAGCAGATCCGTTGTCGTCGTGGACGCGAGAGCGCCACCCAGCTTCCCGCCGCCACCTCCTCCGCCGAGAACAAAGGGCTTCACCGCGTCGTGGTCGTCCAGGCCGTCGCCGAGGCTGCCGGTCCGATCCTGTTTCGCAGACGCGGCGGGGGCCGGTGTCGGCTTCTTTTTCTTGCCAAAACCAACATCGTCGTCGCTGTCCCCGAGGAGATCGTCGAGATCATCATCGTCCCAGTCCGACATCACGGGGTTCGCTGGGAGGCAGCGGTGGATGAGGGCTGTTGTGAAATCGTCAAAGTTTCCCTAACGCCACTGCCCAGTCGTTCAGCCATTAACCTTACCTTCGCCCTCATGTCCACCTTAGCATCGCCCTGGGGGCGGCTGTCGTCCTCACCGCTTCTGATTGCCGTTTTGGCTGGGGCCGCCTCGGTGGCGGCGCTGGCGCCCTTCGAGCCGGCGGACGGCCAGCTCCTGTGGTGAGTTTCGTTTCTTCGGCTTCAAGCGTCTGTCGCTTTCTGCTCCGGATTTACCACGTACTGACTCCATTGCGCTAATCAGGGGCCCGTGGTACGATCAGGTATGTGGGCTCGGCCGTTTGTCAAGGCGCTAGTGGTGGAGGACGAGGCGAAAGTGACGGGCCGAGTAGGGGCATTCGACAAAGGCGCGGTTGCTCAAGGCGGCCCGAGGACGGATGATCTTGGAGGGCGGCGAGGTCGGGGTGGGGCTTGAAAGCATACTGTCGCTGTCGATTGACGGATTTTCGATGCGACGCGATATAAGAGTAACGTGTTAGCTTTTGTGGATCCGTCATCACAAAAGGGCATGAGGACGGAAGGGCTGGGCGACTCTTGTGTTGCACGCGAGACATGCTTGATCTGGATAATTACTTACGTTTACACAGTATGTCGGAGACACGCCTGCCGCCATCCACTCCCGAATCAATGCCCACCTCAACGGCACAGCCGTGCAGCCCTACCCCTCGTTTTACCAAATGAACTTTCACATCGACACATACGCCCCGATTACAGAGAACAACAAGACGATCCCCATCTTCGCCGCCGAGCTCGACGCCAGCAATACAGACGCCATTTTGTACGTCACGGTGGACCCGGAGTTTAAGGTCGACACTGTGTCGGACGACGCTATCAACACAATGGCGCAGCAGCTGAAGGCCGTGGCGGATAGCGGGAGGAGAGTGTTTCTGAGATACGCGCATGAGATGAATGGGAACTGGGTGCCGTTTGGAGGGTTACCGGCGAGTTATGTGCCGCATTTCCAAAAAGTGTACGTGTTGATTTACAAGGTATTTTTCAACGTGAACGCTTATGCTTGCCCTTGCTACAGTGTAACGAAGGTCCGGAGCGTTGTCGGAGCGTCGAGGATCGCGATCGTGTGGGCACCGAACTCGTGCAACGGTTACCCGTTCGGTGGTCAGGCGAACATTACGGCGGCTGACCTCGCCCTGCTGGACACGAACAAGAACGGTCAAGTCGACTCAGGCGACAACGCCTTTGACCCGTTTTACCCTGGAGGTAAGATCTTTTGGAAGCAAACCCATCGGGTCACGTAGTAATTTGCTCCCCGTGTCAATAGACGATTACGTGGACTGGGTCGGCCTCTCCATGTACGACTATGGCGCCCCTAAGTACACCAACTCCCCGACCCAACTCGACATGTTCGAGGGCTTTATGAACGGTGAGGCCTCCCGTCCCTCCGACCAGCGCTCCAACTGGCAGCCCTGCGGCTTTGACTTTTACGACATGTACTCGGCTTCCAACTCTCGCGGTCAGAGCGCCATCTCCAAGGGCGGGAAACCCTTCATGGCGGCTGAGACGTCCAAGGCCTTCTACCTGACGTCGGTGTCGGGAGAGGCGACGGCCAACGAGGTGCAGGGGCTGGAGTTAGGCATGAAGCAGGCGTGGTGGAGGGAGGCGCTGAATAAGACGTTGGTTGGGATGTATCCCAAGTACAAGGGCCTCTGTTTCTTTGATCTGTGGAAGGTTGAGAGCTCGGAAGGGCTGACGGAACTGAGGCAGTATCAGGTGTTGAATGATACGAACGGTGTGCTTGCGGCGTTTGTGCCGGATCTGCTAACGCTGCTGCCGGGTGTTGTGTTTGGGAACGTGTCGACCGCTGCCAAAACGACGACGGCGGTTGCCGCAACGGGGACGAACGGCGTTACGCCAACGTGGTCAGCGGGGACGCCAGAAGTTTCGTCGACTGTCTCGGCGGTGTCGACGACGAAGAGTGGGGCGTCTGCGAAGACGTCGGGGATTAGCGGAAGGGATGTGGCGTTGCTTGTTTTCTTGCTGGCGGCTTGTTTTTTGTGATGGACCTATCATTTACATGACATTGAATTTTTGTCGTATATTGCCGCATTGAGCTCCGTGTGTCTTAATTTCCTGTCGCCTGAGCGACCCCCGACGTTTTTATTCTGTCATCTAGCCTAAGAATATTTCAAATTGCACCCAACTCTTTCTTCGCCTTGCTTCTGTATGTTATTCATACAATTACCTGCTTGTTCTTCTGTCACATGGGATGTTCTTCTTTGCACGTATACATCTAGATTGTTGAGCACGTTATTAAGCTTAAATGCAAGTAGCCGGTGAGACGATTGAAAATAATTGATATAGACACGCTTGACCTGCCCCAATTACTACATAACGATAAGAACGATTAAAGTCTTCAATACTTCGCGTAAACGACACACTTACGTACTACATTGACTGAGAATTTCAACCTTGAGCGAGTATGTAATTTTACTGTGTTTTCCTTTATTATTAATGTTAAGAGGAAGTAGAATAAGGAAAATCAAAGAAACGAAAAAGCGAACAAAGCAAAAAGGCGAGAAGTTCCAATGTGGAGTGGTTTGGGGCTTTGTGGGGAGTATGAGGTTCTATAATCATCATTGGGCGTCGGGTAGCATTTGAATGTGGGGGTTTAAATCGGGTCGTGTTGAAAGATGAGGGAGCTGGGCCACTATGAGGCGCGACGTCAAAACACATCCAAACGGATGTTTTCTCGAGAAACTAGTAGTAACGGGAGGAACGAAAGGAATCAAACAGCGGAGAAACAAACCAAAGAGTCGAGGAGACAAACCGAGCTCGAAAACAAAAAAAGGAGTCAATAAAGAACAAAGCAAACGAAGAATAAGGGATGAAAGCAAAGAACTAATGGGAAAGAGGGGTGAAACGGCAAACCCCTCGGTTCAGAAAAAAACAAAGGAAGAGAAGGATGGAGAACCAGCGGGATAGGAGTGGGATGTACATGGGGTGGCTGAGGGATGTATGGCGCAAAAACAAAACAGCGCCTCTATGGATGCGTGGTAAAGAGAGATAACAAGCGACGAGAAATCACTCGGCCTTCTTCAAGCTCAGCACCTCCGCCACGGCCGCAACCCCACCCACGACCCTGTTGGGCGTCATCTTCATCTGCCTAATCCACGCCCTCCTCCTCGTCAGGCTGCCGACGGCCGCCTTGCCCTTCGGCACGGCCCAGACGTGGTCGGTGTAGCTCCAGCCGCCCTCATCGAGCTGATCAGTCCAGCCGAGATCCGCCTTCCAGTCAGGGTCCACCCACGCCCACGTGCCTGCGGGGTCGTTGGCCGGGAGCTCGAACGTCTCCTTGGACGGGCGCGGGATGGCGCCGGTCTCGTCCGACCAGGGCGGGCGCTCGGAGCGAAGGAGGTGGGGGATCCAGCCGAGGCCGGCCCACCAGCGCTGGTTCTCGAAGAGCGTGACGGTGACGACAGAGCCCTCGGGAGCGCGACGGGCGGCCGCGATGCCCTCACGGATGGAGTCGACGCGGTCCGAGAGGCCCTTGATGATGACGGGCGGGAGCGTGGTGGACGCGGCGCGGAAGAAGGCCGTGTTGGAGAAGAAGGCGGCCACGCCGGCGATGAGCATGATGACGTTGACGGGGATCAGGCGGACGACGACGATAACGCCGAGCGCGGACCCGGCGGCGGCCTTTACGATCTGGGTCGTCTGCTTCTCGTCGGACCAGTCGATGAGACGGAGAGAGCGGCCGACCTCGGCGTGGACGTCGCAGAACATGCCCATCTGGTTCTGGATAAACTGCATGTTCTTAATGTACTGGGCCGAGGTGGTCGAGAGGGAGGGCTGGAGGCCGGCGGCCTTCTTCCCAACGGTCTCAAGCTTGGTCTTCTTGTAGTAATTCTTGGTAATGAGGTAGAGGAGGAAGATCTGGGGTAGGATGATGAAGAGGGTGGGGTAGATGCCTAGTTGCCAACGCGTGATCAGCTTAAGGAAACCAACGAATAGCGAGAAAGACACAAAAAAACTTACAAAGGATGATGTAGCAGAGGAGCGCGATGATGGTCGCGGACGGCTCCTTCCAGGTCATAATACCCTCGATCGTGTCGAACAGCTCGACGACGGGCCCAACGCGCGAGACAAACTTGGTGAAGTTCTTCGGCGTAGTGGTCAGCAGGTTGAGCGGCGGGGCGGCGTCCTTGCTAGCCTTTTTGATGTTCATGCTCTCCTTCGCGGTCGACGCCAGCAAGTCCTGCAGCAGCGATCCCGAAGTCGGGCTGGTGGCAAAGTCATCCGACGGCCCACCGTTCGCGATCGTCCGGCTCCTGTTGGGGCCGACCCTCCGGGCCACGGCGCGAGGGGACGCGTTGGCGCTGGCAGGGAGGAGGTGGTCGTCGATGTTAAGGGCCGCGAGGGACTTTGAGCGGCCGGCGTAGTGAGCGCTCTGATTCGAGGCAGCCATGGTCACCTCCGAGTCGTAGCTATCCTCGTCCTCGTCATCGTCCGAGGCGTGGCGAGTGTCGAAGTGGCCCTGGTTGGAGTTGTTAACGCCCGGGGCACGGACGCCGGAGCAGGTGGTCGCGACAAGGTGCTGGCATTTCTTGTGGACGTTATATCCGCAATCTGACGAGTAAATCCAGGTTAATACACATTGTCATATTGACGTCAGAGGATTGGGCTGCCGGGTCGCACAGACTATGGCATCGCCTGCTTTGCCGTCGCTGGCCCATGGTGCGCCTCCGTGCCATCACCCCGGCCCCCGCCGCCCCGCCGCCTGTCGCCTCCGGGCCCAGATCGTAACAAAGCCAACACCGACCTCTGCATTGGCATCCCTGCTTCACGATCCCCCAGAGGAACTTGTCGCAAAGGTCGCAGTATGTTGGCCGCGAGTAGGTGAAGACGTCGAAGTTGTGCATTGCTGCAGTCGCAGGATGAGGAGGGGCGGTCCGAGACGGAGCCCGGCGGATGAGGTGGTTGTCGAGTTGACGGGTGCGAGAGCAAACGAGAGACTCGGAGGGGGTTGGGCGAGCAGGAGTTATATGGCGATGACGTCGGGCCTGTCTCGTTTCCTGCAAAATATCGAATTTGCTAAGGGAGAATTTGAAGTTAGCTCGTGTGGCCGCCTTCCCTCCTTCCCGTCAGAAACAGCAGCGAAGGGGCCGCTCATACTCCAGCGCATTTGCGCGCATAGGAGCTCGCGCTTTCTTTTTTCCCGCATATTTGATGCTGACGTGCCCCACGCGACTGCGAACTCAACGCTGCTTGTACCCCCGTCATCGTCAGCGCGACGTCATCTCAGAGGGGCTGCCAGGCGCAATGACGTCCTGGTGAGACGCCTGACGAAGCAACGACGTGTCAACGCAACGAGTTGTACAGCATGCGTGCTCAACGAACGCGGGCGGGCTCGCGAGAGTTGAGCCGAGAGATCATCGCGACGCGACTGCGGGTAGAGTACACAGGGCAAGCGTGCGGATATATATTGTATCTTTTCTGCCGTGCTTGTTTATCTTCCCATCTTTTGAAAATAAAACATGGCTACGTTGGGACACTTGGGAAGTTGGTACCACCTACTATGTGGTCGACTTCATCGAACTTCTGCCTCAGGGTATGCCATCAAACTTCTCTAGGGGAGGAGATAGCGCAGGCTTAAATCCAGCGTTGGCGGCGAAAATCATCCCGCATCAAGGGACTGTTCTTTAAGTCGACATATCACCAATCGTTATGATCAAAATTGATCGTTCCTTCAATAATCACGATAAAGAGACTTCACACCTCGCAGATAATAAAGAGAGCACCCCGATCCTCTCATTGTGTAAGGAAATGACCCATAGAGTCTTCCCTGTCGTTGGCATGCTTCAGTCGGAATGGTAGTCTGATCTTTCGCCACCGTGCCGGTTACGCCGCATACGTTCCACTGCACAAGCTACCAGTTTTTCGACTTCTGAAAGGCCTTAGAAACTCTTTCGCGGTATGGATGCAAGTCGCGGATCTGGAATATCCATTGAGATTGTCGATTGCATTGGACTGGACAACATCGTCCGCCAAATATCTGGAGCCCCCATCGACTCGATCTTGGAGCGGAACTCACCCCAATCGCCGCTGGACGAACGAGGGGCGAGGCAACAGTAACGACATCTCCGCGGCCGCCGTCGTCAACGTCTTTCAATGCCCGGATCGTTTCAGTACGAATACTTTGAGCACCGCCTGCAGTCCTTTCAACCGAACGCCGTCACCAAGAAGGGCTGGCCGGTGAAGACCAGGAGGAAAGATGGGCCCTCGCCGGCGAACGTGAGGATCCTTCTATTCTGGCTGTGGGTTTCTTAACGGAGCGCTTTTGTTGCTTAGCTGGCCGGCTCTGGCTTTCATTTCTCCCCGTCCTCCTCCGCATCCGATCGGGTGAGCTGCCATCACTGCTCTGCGACCGTCTCCTCTATCGCCTCCGACTCCCCGCATCCGAACTCGATCCACTATGGTGCTAGCCCGGATTGCCCGCTAATGATTATTATGGTTCGGGGCATTGCTTGGGCGCAGGCCGCGAGGGCACGAGATGGGAAGGCGGGGGAGAAGAAGTCGAGGGCGAAGAAGGACCATGTCATGGCGGAACCCGTCGTAGGGGACGAGCCTTGGGGCCAGGCCATGACCGACGCGAGAGAGAAAACATTCGGATCTATTTGGCCGCATCATGGCGCGAAGGGATGGGGATGTTCTGCAAAAAAAGTGAGGCCTTTTTCATCGATTGACGTTTATCCACCGTTAATGTGCATTGACGCAATTTAAGGTGGCGATGGCGGGTTTCTACCACAAACCAAATCCTGAAGAACCTGATTATGCGGAGTGCATCTATTGCAACTTAGGTCTTGCGTGCTGGGAAAGTGACGACGATCCAACGTAGGACCCTTTTCCATTGCCAATCTGTAACGTTATTACAGTCACGAGCACAGGAAACGAAATCCAGACTGCGATTTCTTTCGAAGACCTCCGGCCGCAGAGACAGCAAGGTCGAAGGAGAAGGCCGCCGACCCGGTGCCGAAAGGCATACCAACCGAAAAGAAATCCAAAGCTGCTGTTTCCCGAGATCCGCCATCTGTCGCGGCCGCCGCCGAACGGCCCCGCCCAGCTGCGCGGGGCATGAAACCCGAGGCCATTGAGTTTGACAGCGACTCCGACGTTGACGACGATAAAGACATTAGCGTGGGCAACGTCGAGGACATCTCATCTGACCCGCGCGACAAGCACGTTTCGGCCGATCTTTCGGACGGGGATCAGGTCGAGAGCGAGCTCGATGACGAGCCCAGTCCCGTGGTCGTAAAGAAGCCGCGCGGAAGGGTCGCCAAGGTCAAGATCCCTGTCAAGCCCGCCGCGACACGGAAGGCGCCAGCGAGGGACAAGCAGACGGCCCGTGATGCCGAGAAGGCGGAGCGGGAGAGTCTCGAGCGGGAGCGGGAGGCGAGGGAGGCGGAGGAGGCAGCTGAGCAGGAGAGAAAGGCAGCGGAGGAGAAGGAGAGGGTTAAGCGGGAGAAAGAGAGAGCTGGGCGCGAGGCGGCGGCGAAGGAGGCGGAGGCTAGGGCGATCAGGGAAGCGGACGAGAAAGCCGCGAAGGAGCGCATCGCGCAGGAGAAGGCAACAAGGGAGGCAGAGGAGAAAGCGAGGAAGGAGAAAGCTGCAAGGGAAAAGTCCGCGAGGGAGACTGAGGAGAAGGCGGCCCGGGAGAAGGCTGAACGTGAAAGGGCGGCGAAGGAGAAGGCCGAGCGGGAAAAGCTCGTGAAGGAGAAAGCGGAGAGGGAGAGGGTCGCGAGGGAGAAGGCCGAGCGCGAGAGGGTTGCGAAGGAAACGGCCGAGCGCGAGCGGATTGCGCGGGAGAAGATAGAGCGCGACCGGGCCGCGAGGGAGGCCGAGGAGGTCGCGGTGCGGGAGAAGGCAGTGGCGAAGGAGAGGGCCGAGAAGGAAAGGGCTGAACAGGAGCTAGCGCTTGAGAAGAAGGAGCGTGAGGAGGCCGATTCGAAGAAGAGGGCGCGCCAGGATGAGACGGCTCGAGGGAGAACAAAGAAGACAAAGGAGGTGGAGAAGGGCAAGCCGAAGAAAAAGCCGGTTGTGGAGCCAGAATCTGAAGACGAAGATGAAGAAGACGAGGAGGACGACGCGAGCGTTAGCCAGAGCCAGAGTCATGATCCCGAGCCCGCAGACGAGGACGAGGAGGAGGAAGAGGAGGAGGTAGTTGAAGCGCCACGGCGAGGGGCTCGAAGGGTAGCGACCAAGACGACGGCTCCGGCGGCACCGAAGAAGCGCGAGCCGGCTAAGACGCGATCAAAGGCTGCTGCCGCCGTCCCGATTGCCCCACCGCCTCGTGCAGATCGTAAGCGGAAGGCCACCGCCAAGGCAATTGACAACGATTCGGTGGAGAAGACGACAAAGGGCTTCCGGGCACCGAAACCGCCACATGTGCCTGACGCACCAAAGCAGGCGCCAAGTGCGCCGAGTGGCCCGGACACAATCGAGGAATTCGACAATGAGAAGAGCGTAGAGGCCGTTGCCGTCGAGGCGACCGCGAAAAGCGATGTCAAAAAAGCTATACTGGACGACGTGGACCTCGAGGCAGAAGAGGACATAGAGGAAGAGGTCAAACGGCCGACCAAGAGGGTTCGTGCGGCCGCGGATGCCCAGGCTGAGCGGAAAGAGAAGAGTGCCGAGGACAGGCGTGAGCCTGTGCCCAGTGCTCAAGTCGCCGGCGCGGAGAAGAAGGAGCGATACCGGGAGCCTAGTCCGGATGGAGACACGTCCGTCGAGGTCTCGATGGAGCTCGATATGGACCTCGATGACCCGGACGTCATCGACCCGGTGCCGCAGCAGGCGAAGGCCGGGGTTATGGCGCCCGCCGCCCTCGTGGCGCTTAAGAAGGAGATGGATCGGAGGAACTCGGAGGAGACGGAGAAGTTCGTTGATGCGCCTGAGGGGTTCGACGACGCGGAGGATTTGGAGGACCAGGAGAATATGGTCGAGGCGACGCCGAAGGCCTCGGGCAAGACTGGCGGGAGGATCGTCCGGATAAGCGAGAGCGTCGAGGTGTTTGGGGACGACGATGAGGACGCCACCGCCGGCAAGGAGGCGGTTGTTTTGGATGAGCGGTCGGCGCTGCAGAGGAGGGAGCTTGAGTCTGATCAGGGGCGGTTCCGGTCGCTCGTCGAGCGGGTGTCAAGGGAAGGGCGGAGGCTTGCGAGGCCCGCCGAGGGTGTCGCCAAGGAACCAGCGATCGAGTTTGGGTCGGAGGACGTGACGTCGGAGGAGATGGAGATGACTTTCGCCGACTTTCTGAGGAAGAGGAGCGAGGAGCAGCAGGCGAGGGTGGTGGGGGCTTGTAAGGAGATGTCTAAGGAGGTTATATTTCAGTCGGCGAAGATGAGGAGGCGAATTATCGAGGCTTTGAAAGAGACAAATCGGAGTGAGGAGGACGATGGGGTGAGCATTGAAGGGGAGGCGGAGTGGCGGAGTCGGTACTTGAAGGAATATGTTGGTTCTCGGTAGTTGATTAATTAATTATATTTCTGTTGACTTGCTATTCGTCTGACGGCCACGATGTTTATGTGTGTAGATGCAATTTCGCTCCCATAGATTGAACTCGTCTCCAATAGTCTACTATTTGAGTTTTAAGGGTTGGGACTCCTTTCCCTGCATAATTGTGAATAGGAATACTCGTTGAAAAACATTAGGTTGCGTGCAAGCCTTGGGCCATGCGAGAATTTCCGGCGTCATTTTCGAAGGCATGTGTGAAAAACAATGAAAGCGAGAAACCTCCTTTAAAAGCATACTTAAGTGCTCTCAACGTGATGTATTGCTTAACAGAGGACTAAATCATTTAGCTAAGAAACAGTGAGTGAAAAGAGAGTTAATCGAACATAAACGTTACTGGGTGAGTTTTCAGCCAACAAACACGGATACGTAGCACTTTTCGAAAAATAAAATAAAGCCTATCCGGTCGAGATTGCGAAGTAAAGACCGGCAGAAACGTCAGTGACTAGCGATCGAAACAATAAAGAGGTGCTGGTGAAAAGAAAATGAAGACACTTAGAATATTGCTAGGTAAAATAAAAAATGGTAAAAATAGAGCTACTAAGAATATTGCTTGTTTCATACAAGGTAGAGATGCAATAACAGTGACGACAAAATATTGGCGTTAAAACACGTTTAAAACCAGATTTGAAGCCATCGACAGGATGGGTTGGAAATAAAAGAAACGAAAGTAACCAACAAAAAAGACAACATCAAAAACTGCTACAACAATAACGAGCCACGACCTCAAGGCAACTGCGCCTCGTCATCCTCCTCGTCCTCCTCATCCAAAGATCCCTCCTCCTCCTCCTCCCCCTCCTTCTCCGCCTCCAACGCCCCGACACGCGCCCTTACGATCTCCAACAACCTCAACACAACAGCCCTGTGCCTGACCCTCTCCGCCTCCTTGCCTTCCTCCTTCCTCGCGCCGGCAACTGCCAAACCCCTCACGCCCTCCACCAGCTGATCAACGCCATCGCCCGCCGCGCTCTGATAAGCCGGCATCGTCATGATCGGAGCCCTGAACGCATTGGCGTCCACCATCCTCGCCCCGCTCATGCTCCTGCTCGTCGGCGCGAAGGCCGGCATCACGCCGGGCGACGGCAGCGCGTGCACGACGGGTGCTGCGGGCTGGGGCGCCGCCGCGGGCGCGGGTGGCGCGGCCGCGTACACGCCCGGGTAGTTGAGGTTCATGATCGGGATCTGGGAGGACGACGCCGCGGACATCGGGGACGGCATGACGCCAGGCAGGCTGGCCGCGCCGGCAGACTCGCGACCGATCTCGCCGGCCAGCTGGTCGAGGAAGGCGTTGATGTCGGATAGGTCGGCCGGGGAGGAGGAGACGATGGCCGGGGGCATCATGTAAGGGTTTGGGAAAAAGTTGTTCTGCTGGGGCGGCAGGGACGGGAAGAGCGATGCGGCGGAGGTCGGGTATGCGGAGGTTGGGGTTGGGAGTGCCAGGTCGTTCACCAGAGGCGCGGTGTAGAGCTGCTGTTGCGGTGCGGATGTGGTCGTGATATTCGGCACTGGAGCGTCGAACGCCATTAGGAGTGTCGCCATCTCGTCAAGGCGGCGTCGCATGCCGTCGTCGTAGACGGCCGTGACGCGTTTGCGCTTGACGTCGGAGACGAAGTCGTCTAGCATGGAGGAGGCGTCGCGCTTGCCGGAGGAAGAGGGGACGTAGACGGGCTGGAGGGCGGGCTGGGTGATGCCGCTGTGAGGGATCGCGAGGGGTCGGTTGGAGGAAACTATGGTGGGCGGTTGGTTGAATTGCGTGAGCGGGGACGCGGGGGAGTGGTTTGAGATGACTGCACAGGATTATTAGATTGAATATTCTGTTGCCTGCAAATCAATGCTACTCACTCGTTCCAGCCTCTGACAGATTCGGGGACGGCGGAAACGTTGTCCCGTTGTAAGAGGGCACATGCTGCGCCGTGTAGACGTTACCATTCGACGAAGTGACGGACGTCGCGGGGCTCGGGCGGCGCTTGTATGTCTCGCGGAGTGCGTGCCGCTGCGATGCGACGATGTTGACGCCCTCCTCACCGCCCGCATCCCGTTGGTGAAGCTTGTCGTGCTTCTTCAAGTCCTGAGGCCGTTTGAACGCTCGCGAGCAGATCTGTAGAAGAAACTAGTAAGTACGGTTCTTCGCAACAGCTGCACCAGCCACGCAAGCGAACTTACAGGGCACACGTGCGGCTTCAGCGGGATGTGGATCCTTAGGTGAGACGTCAGATGGTCCCTCTTGGCCGAAATGGTCGTGCAGTCGTCCCAGTGGCACTCCAGGCAGAGGTTGTTGGTTGACTTCCGCCCAACGTGATCATTGCAAAGGTGGTTGTAGAGGCTCTCCGGGTCTGGGAAGAGGACGTTGCAAGGGGCAGGGACGGACCAGTGGCATCTGACAGCGTCGCGCGGGTTCAGCGCCAAAACCGAGGCACCAGAGACTACGGCGCCAGGAGGAGGAGAGGGTATGTCGCTGGAGGAGAAGGACGACGAGGTCGGCGAGGGAGTCGGGTGAGAGAGGCCGTAGGACGACGGAGGGGCCAGGCCGGGCTCGATCTTTGTCTGAACGTAGTGCTGCTGGCCCTGCTGCTGCTGCTGCTGCTGCATCATCATCAGCATCTGGTTGTTGTCGTAAACGGCGGCCATTGGGGAAAAGGTGGCTGGGGAGGGATCGGCGGCTGGATGCTGACGTGGCGAGGACGATCTCAGACCGGGACGGGACGGGCGACGGCGTTCAGAGAAGGAGGACGGCGGCGAGGGACTCGGTCGAGGCGGGGGTTGGGCTGGCCGGGGGTGCGATAAAGAATCAGGGACACCGAGGCGGCGCGGTCTTGGCGTTCTCCAACGCCAAGACTTTTGAGCTTTGCCGCGTGATGTTGATTGTTTTCTCGACTTGATTCCTTGGATTTTTGGATTTTGGATGTGGTCTTGGAAGGGGAAGGGAAGGGAAGGGAAGGGAGGGCATCACAGCTCGTAAGATGAGGACGCGACAAATAAATTCGACTAAAAATAATACTAATCGATACGAGGATCTACATAGGCTTCTTCTTGACGAACGCTGCCTGCAGAACATGCTCTTACAAGGGTACAATAGAACAGGCGACACCTTCAATCCCCATCTAGCAAACGTCAAACGTCTAGTATCGGTGGTCCTGGAAAGGCTCGCAAGCCCGAAGGAACGGCGGCTCGGACCCCTTGGCGTAAATCTCCGTGAAAAGGTCGCTAACGGGCGGCTCGGGGCTCGCCTTGGCCTCCGCGACGGCCTGGTCAATCTCGGCCCTGACCTCCTTGTCGATCTTCTTCAGGTCCTCTTCGCTCGCCGCCTTGACTTCAACGATCCGGTCCCTCAGTCCCGTAATCGGGTCGTTCGTGCTCCTCATGTGCTGGATCTCCTATAAACCGCACGACAAGAATGAGCGACGATTATAACGAGCCAAAAAAAAAAAAAAAAAAGGAGACAAAAGTGCTGACCTCACGCGTCCTGTAGGTCGTCCCCGGGTCGGACATCGAGTGCCCACCGTACCGGTACGTCACAAACTCCATCACAAGCGGCCCGTGACCCTCCAGCGTCCACTCCCTCGCGACCTTGCACGCGTCCCTGACCGCCAGCACGTCCATCCCGTTGACCTGGATGCCCGGGATGTAGTCCCCGCGCGTGTAGTACTTGGTCGAAGCGGCCGCACGGTGCGCCGACGTCCCCATCCCGTACCGGTTGTTCTCGCACCCAAACACGACCGGCAGCGTCCACAGCTTGGCCATGTTGTAGGCCTCAAACACTTGACCCTGGTTCGACGCCCCGTCGCCGTACAGCGCGAAGCACATGGCGTTCTTATTCCTGTACTTGTGCGCGAGAGCGATCCCGGCCCCGACGGGCACCTGGGCCCCGACGATGCCGTTGCCGCCGTAGAACTCGTTGGCGAACATGTGCATGGACCCGCCTTTACCGAAGGAGGTGCCGTCGATGCGGCCCATGAGCTCGGCGAGGATGGCCTTGGGCGTCGCGCCGCGGACCATGGTGAAGCCGTGGCAGCGGTAGGCGGTGATGACGGAGTCCTCCTTCGTGATGGCCTCCTCCATGCCGGTCGCGACAGCCTCCTGGCCGGTCGACAAGTGGCAGAAGCCGCGGATGAGCTTGCTCTTGTAGAGCTGTTTTGTGATTTCACCCAGTCAGTCAGGTGGTGAATTCGCACGCGAGGCACGGATCGATGATCCACCACAATTGACCGCGACGACGGATGACGGCCTCCAGCTGCACAAGGTGGCCTCGACCGTCGATCCGCGATCGATCGCGTGGATCATCGCGCAGAAGTAATGCTCACCATATCAGAAGCCTGCTCCAGCCTCCGGATCATCTGCATGGTCCTGTACAGCGACAGCAGCTCGGCCGAGGTCGCGGTGGTCTCCTTCGGGAGGGCCGGGAAGTTGTGAGTCGCGAATGTGTGCTCCGGGAAGCTAAAGGTGTGCTTCGGGCTGTCCGTGGCGGCGGGCACCTCGGACGCCTTGGCGGGCTGGGAGGTCGAGAAGAGATTCGCGGCCGACTGGAGGAACGAGGCGCCTCGGGTCTGCGAGGCGGCCGCGGGGAGCGAGGCGGCCGTGACGGCGGCCCTGGTGAGAGGCGACATCGATGCTGGTGAAGTTTGGCGCGACGACGAAAATTTCCTGAGGGTTGAATTGAACGGAAAGCCCGACTTCCCTTGCAGATCAAGGAAGATAGCATGATAGCTCGGAATCGATCGTCCTAAGCTAATATGAGAACCCATCGTCATTTTATCAAACAGATACTGTTCGTGCAAATAATAGATCATTAAAAGCGTCTAATTGCCTCTGGCGGGTCATTGTTCATGGTTTAAATCCCACAACATCAAAAGAGAAGAATAAGCAACCTCGCGTACGTTTACTTGTATGCCCCGAGCCTTGTGTTCTTTGGCACTGCCCCAGGAATGCGCCTCACGACCCTCGCCGCGCCCATCTTCTCGATCCTCTTCTTGTTCCTTGCCACAATCAGCATATTCCACAGCTTTAGATAAAACGCCTTGGCCGCCTTCTCTCCCATCCCGCACTGCAAACACCGCTCAATGAACTCCCCCTCCGGGATCCTGAGCACTTGCTTGCCCGACTCGGTCGGACATAGGATCTCGCAGTTGGCGACCTTCGACGTCGCCCGGACCCACGCCCGAAGTGTCTCGTTGGACCAGGCGGACGGGTCATCAGGGTCCAGCGGGCCGGAGCGGGGAGGCGCGGCGACTTTAAGGGGGCCGATGTAGCGGAGCGTGTTGAGGGACTGAGTGGCGTCGAGGATGGAAGGGTTCAGGGCGGCGATGACGACCGTCTTGCAGAGGCGGGCGCTGGAAAGCTCAAAGGCGTCTTTTAAGAGGAGAGTAACTTTGGAGTTGCGGTACGGGATGCTGTATGATATGTTTTAGTACTTAGGTGGCGCAGAGAAAAGAGCGCAGCAGACTCACTGGACGTGTTTCCCGCTCGTAGCAGCCATGGCCCTATTCCGGATACAGTCCTTGAGCGTCGCGAGGCTCTTATTAATCTCCACGCCCTCCTGAATCCGCTCCTTATCGTGGTATCGCGAGTCGGCAGCTCCCTCAGACCCAGCCAAGTCAAGGAGGTACATGAGCCCGTCCTCTGCTGCCTTCATCCTCAAGTTCTTGATCCTGATCCGGCAGACGGCATGCGATCGTGACGACGTCGCGTTCTTCGCCGTCCCCTCCGTCCTCCTGAGCGCCGCGCCCCTCTCGATCAGATCCCTCAACTCTTCCGGTCGCGTTACGAGCTCCTCGATCGCGCCCTTCACCTGGACCTGCCCGAACACGTCCTCCAAGATTGACACCTCCCCCGGCAGGCCGGGCGACAGAAGGTCCTTGGCCTGGTTGCCGATTATCTCGAAAAAGGACACGTAGATCTCGAACTGGCTTTCGAGGGGCGCCAAGGTCGCGGAGCTGTCCAGCACGGAGGCGACGGCCGCCGGGGAGTTCGATCCGTAAGTCTCGGCGAACCCGAACAGATCACGCGCGATCAGCTTCTCAATCGCCGTCATGGTGAAGGTCTTGCCGGAGCCGGTCTGGCCATAAGCGAAGAGGGCGCCAACGCCTGTTCCCAAGGGTGGTCAGCGCACAGTCGTAATCATGCAACTAACCTCCGCCAAGAACCAGCGGGATCAAGTTCCTCGCCGTCTTCTCATAAACGCTCTCGTTTGTGGCGTCATCCCCGAACGCGGCGTCGACGGTGAAGTCCTTCCGCTTGACGACACGCGCGCCGACCACGTTGTCGTCAAGAAGGTGGAGACGTGCCGTCTTGCCCGTCGGGTCGACCGTGAGAGACGAGTAAATGCCGCGCTCCACCTCGTGCGGCAGGATCGGGCGCGTCCTGAACAAACAAGCGGGGCGCGTTAATCACACCGATCGCGTGCTACATGCCCGCGGAATGAAAAGCACACCTCGTGCACACGACGATGTCGCTCTCGTCAAACAAATCCACGTCGTCCTCGTCCTGCTGATCCCTCAGCGTCATCCGCGCCATCGTCCGGCCCTTGGCCGCCATCTCCTCATCCTCAAGCCTCTCCAGCGCCAGGACCTCGTTCATGAAGAAGGCCCGCCCGGCAAGCAGGTGCATCTCCTTCGGCGTCAGCTTCTGGTCAACAAAGTGCATTGAGTCGCCTGTGGAAGGGGGTGCTTGTGATGAGGTTGCGGGCTCCGGATGCACGGCACGGACCAGGACTCACCCTTGGACTTGAGGGCGGGGCCCAGCGAGTATCTACGACCGGACTTGAAGGCCGTGCTGTCGCCGTTCATGGTGAGGAGGGTTGTAAATGGGGAGCCGGCTTCCACGATAGTTTGTTATGAAGTGAAGGCAGAGCGGAAGTCGCGTCTAATTGGTCGAATTCCAGGATATTATGTACCCAATGGGCGAGTTGATGTTGAGCCTCCTCGCTCGCTCTGCACCGCAGTGTTCTTCAAGCACACCCGCACCCTCGCGAGGGAAACACAGGAGGCCAACACGACCGCGATGAGATAAAAGCTGGCCAAGCCAATTAGGAGGGTTGCTTCTTCTTTTTTCTTGTAGAGTATCATCTTCAAAATGTATGGAAGGTCTTTTTTAGTACCTGATTTTGGTATCCAAATGCTGCTCACTTGCGTTTTATCCACGGGGTTCACGCATACAAGCACTTAAAATTCTCCACGCATAACGCACTTTTCAAGCCATGGGCCGGTGAAAACTGGTCCGCCGGCCTCCCCTGTGGACCCTCACGAGTGCCGGACGACGTCGGAGACGACGGCCGTGGAATCTTTGTTAACGGCTGGCCCGCAGACGAGATTGACCTGGGCCCTCTCCCCGCCAACTTGCTGTCGAACTTGCGGGGGCCGGGCCTCCAACAATCATAGGAGTCCTTTGACCGCAAGCAATCAACTGCCGACTTCATTCGCGACCGGTAACACCGCCCAAGGCCTTGAGGAGGATCGCGGCCAGCCCAATCTGCTTTCACTCCCTGCATAAACTAAGACGGCATAACGTCAACGCGACCTGCAGAGACTCATGTCGTCGGATGTATACACCTTCCCCAGCACTACCCAGGCAAGCGCGTACGCATGGCCGTCGACTTCAAGCCCTGGATCCATGGAGTTCGGAGTTTTCGTCGATCAGCCAGCCTTCGAGGACGCGAGGAACGAGGGCCTGAGCGTCTACTTTCAGTTCGCGCTCTTCGATGACGGCGCTATGGCTTACGCTTCGAATGGTGTGCTATGTAGCTGGTAAATGTCCGATTATTGTCATGTTGTTATCGGATGGTAACAGATTAACTTCTAGGAACGCTGACGTCACCTTCGGCACTGACCCCATAGCCTGCCCCTCCACCCTTACTTCCTCCATATGCTTCTACCAGGCATGCACGATCGCCATCCCCCCGCCACTCACGTACCCGGCCTCCACCTACGACGTCACCATCCTCGCCTGCTTGTCCGATAACCCCAGCGCGTGCTCACTCGCGTCGCCGTCGTCCTCCTTCTTTGCCACCATGACGTACCCTTTCACCATCAACGGCCAGGGCGAATGGGTTAGTGATTGGGGGACCGTCTCCCCCATGGCGGCAGCTGCCTCCCTCCTCGCGCCCACGTCTGACAGCTCGACGTCGACCATCTCCGCATCCTCTTCCGATCCCGTGTCGCTCCCCGCCTTGCGCCAAATCATCACATCCGTCATCGTTGTCGGCCAACATACCGCATCTCCCTCATCCGTTCGCCCGACACCGTCATCAGTATCAACCCTCGTGGACGCCACCAATGGTGGCCCTCCCGCACCACCTCCCCGCGGTGGCCACGCCCCGAGCCCGCTGATGTACGGGATCGCGGCGGCCGTGGCGGCGGCCGTCGGCGCCGCGGCGGGCGTGTGCTTCTTCTGCTGCTTGGGTCGGACGAGGAGGAGGCTGGGGGAGAACGAAAAAGTGGACCGCGCGAGGAACCTGAGTCCAGAGTATCCGACGGAGGCTGTCCAGGCTTACAGCAGGGCTGGAGGCGCCCCGACCGCCACGGGGTTGGGAGCCGGGCGGTGGCGGGACGGAGGCAGCGAGAAGGGGTGGGACGGGCATTACGTCCGCGGGCCCGAGGCGGCTCACCGAAGCGAGATCTTTGGGCGGCGGGATGATGTGAAGGCGCGATGGTGGGATCACAAAAGCGAGAGCGGGTATAGGGTGGAGGGGCAGCGCAGCTGGGAGACGGATCACGAACTGGATGAGCAGCCAGACCGAGAAAAGGGCTACAGGCTTGATGGGCAGCTTGACCGGAACGTAGTTGATGATGATGGGTATGTCCGCGGAGTGGATTATGGGGATTGGGCTGAGGATAGACGGGAACTTCACCGCGCAGAGTTGTATGGGCGACGTTACTGATTAGACCGGAGGGGGGCTGGCGGGATAGGGAATATTACTGGCACTTACATTCAAGAACTTTTCCGACCACGCTTTAATCACCACCACTTACTACCTGTTGATCGGTCATTCATATATCTCAGTCTGCTGTTGCCTTGCTTTCAATATAGAATAGACATTGCTTTTGATAGAGTGGAACTTGTGTTGACAAGGCCAACCACGGCTTTCTTAATAAAATGTGGAAGAAGATCGATACCCCACAACATCGAGCGAGTCCAACTGCCAAAGATGATTGCGATGAAATTGTACGCCAGTGCTTGCTCACCACAAATCTTAAAGAGTTCAGCTCCGCTCAGTCGGACGGCGAGGTCCAGGCAAGCCACCGCAGTAGCAGGCGGAGGACTGCACGAGCTCACCACTCCCACCCCGACCGTCCGCTCCAGACCCGCGAGTCCGTCGCTCATATGGAGAAGCTCTACGATCAAGGTATGGACTGGCTTGATGGCCCGTCGTGCTCCGGCCTGCACGGACCAGGAGGCAACGGCGATGATGGAGGTCGGGCATGCAGGATCGGGGTTGTGGGGGTGAGGTCGGCGAAGCCAGTCCATGGGTGAAGAGGACGGAATGGACAGGATTCCGGAACCGGGGCCGCGAACTAATTGCTGCTGTTTGATCCAGACTACAAGCGGCTCTTCGTCCACCATGCACGCACGAGGACAAAGTTCGTCGACGAGGTGAGAGGTCTTTCTCCCCACGTTTCGTGCACTGACTCGACCCGTCGGAAAACTGCAGACCTTCCCGCCGAACGACAGCTCCCTCTACCTCATGGACCAGAGCCCCATGCGGCCCAACGCCACGTTCCGGTGCACGAACCTGCCCCGACCCGCGAAGGCCGCGGCCGCAAGCGACGTTGTGTGGATCAGGGCCAGCGAGCTGGTGGCGGAGCCGCACCTGTTCTCGAACGAGGCGCTGTCGGCCAATATCGTCAAGGTGGGGCGGCACTTGCTTTGAACCTGGGGTTGAAAAGGAATCTCACTCGGCTTTCAGGGTGCTTTGGGAGACTGCTGGATTGCCTCGGCAGTTTCGGCTCTCACTATCCACCCGAGCCTGGTTGAAAGGGTGGTTCCGAGTCCTAGCGAGCAAGACTGGATCAACGACCTCGAGGGCCGGAGGCGAGGACTCTATTACCGTGGATATCACCGGAGTCCGGATCTGCATCCCGGTACGCGCCTATTGACCTTACTTCGTCAAATGCTAAAAGGTTGTTTGACGCGGGCAGGCATCTTCCGCTTCCGCTTCAACCGCTTCGGCGAGTGGGTCGAGGTGGTCGTGGACGACTACCTCCCCTGCACGCCCGACGGCGAGCTCGTGTACGCGCGCTCGCGCGACCCTTCGGAATTCTGGGTCTCGCTGCTGGAGAAGGCCTTCGCGAAGTTGAAGGGGTCGTACGGCAGCCTCGAGCTTGGGTCGCCCACGAGCGCGTTTGTGGACCTCAGCGGGAACGTGCCGGAGATCATCAACCTGAGGGATCAGGCCGTCGTGGAGGAGTTTACGGACCATTCGCTCTTCCGGCTGATGAAGAGGGCTATGGGACGGGGCGCGCTGATGAGTTGCTCGATGCAGCCGGCGGGCGTGCAGGGGGTGGGGATGGAGAATGATCAGGGTATGACACTCGACTTGCTTGTATGTTTAGAAAAGGCGCTAACGCCTCTTTCCTAATCCCGTGCTAGGTCTCGTCTACGGACATTCGTACGCCATCACCGACGTCGTCAAGGTGAAGGTCCGGATGTCGAATTTACGGAAGCGGAACGTCGAGCTCATCAAGCTTCGGAATCCTTGGGGCGGTGGCGGCAACGGAGTTGCCTTTACCGAGGACGGCGGGACTATTGGAGCGACACCGAGGGGGTACACGGGTGCATGGAGCGATTGGAGTGACGAGTGGCAGCTTGTTACGCAGCAGGAGATGAAGAGGCTTAGGCTGACGTACGAGGACGACGGCGCGTTCTTCATGAGCTTTGAGGTGTGCTGCTTCTTTGCGAAATGGGACTTGTATACGACTGACACTATCATTTCCAGGATTTCTTGAAGCACTTTACCTCCCTCATTATTTGCCACCAGTTTTCATCTCCTGACCGCCCAAACCCTGGAGCCATTCTAAAACCCAACGTCTCATGGCAATTTACCTCGTGTTGGTCCCTCTCCGCCCGCACGGCCGGCGGATGCGTCAATAATGCCTTGACGTTCCCGGACAACCCGCAGTACTTGATCCACCTGCCGGCCGCAACACCCCTTATGATCAGCCTCATGCAAAAGGACCGCTGCCACGTCAAACGCGACCCCAACGCCGCCCCCGCCGCCTCGCCCTCAACGCCGCGCGGCAGCTTGACAGGCAACCGATCCCTGACTTCTCAGCCCTCGATCTCAACACTCCTGAGCTCCACCTCATCGGCGAACGGGAGCGCAGCATCGTCATCGGCGACCCTCGCGCCCCCCGCATCCCCGACGTCCTCCCACTACGAGAACCTCAGCATCGGGTACGCCGTCGTCCGCGTCGAGGAGAACAGGCGGTATCGCGTCCACCGCTCTTCCTACGAGGTCGTCCACATGATCACGTACGTCAACTCGCGCGAGGTCACGGGGCGCGTGCGGCTGGGCGCGGGCCGTTATGTTCTGATACCGACCACGTTCGAACCCGGGGTGGAGGGCGAGTTTGTGCTGAGGGTGCATTGTGCGGCGGAGAGGTGTTCGGGCGTCAGGGTCGAGCCGCTGACGAAGGATTTCCCGAGGATGAGAAGGTTCGGGAGGGCGGAGTATCCGATCGGGGTGCTCAGGTGTGAGGTTGTGGCTGCCACGGGGCTGGTTAGGCAGAAGGTGTGGGGCGCGGGTGCGGACCCATATTGCGTGCTGCACCTCATCGAGCCCGGCAACCTCGCTGCGCCGACGGCGGCCAGCGGTGGGGGCGGTGCGGGAGGAGGTGGCGGCGTTGTTCCTGCGGCGGCCGGGAAGGTGGTGGGGACGCTGGACAGGGCGAAGCGGTGGACGGCGGACCGGACGCGGGTGGAGCGGTCGACCTTGAACCCGGAGTTTGGGGCGGCCTTCATGTGGACCGTCAGGAGGCCGCGGGAGGCGTCGCTTCAGATTGAGGTGTGGAACCGGTACGCGCTACCTGTCGTGGATAGGTTCATGGGTTGCGCCGTCGTTCGAGTTGAGGATTACATGGGGAGCGAGAGAGCCGAGAGGACGTGGGAGGTGGACGCGCCGCTCCGACCGAAGGGGAAGGATGGAGAGCAGCTGGATGTGCAGGGGACGATTAGGATCCGCTTGAAGTACGAGAGCTCGCTGGACCTTTTGTAATTTATTTTCGTGTGAGTTTACGGCCCATCTTTCATCTGCTTGCTTGCCGAAGCTGCTGTACATAGTTTGCGGACCTGAGTTCTGTGTTGAATAAATCATGCATGTGCTTTGTATATGGAGCATTTGTTCTACTTGATCTGTATCTAGTGCCAAAAAAACAAAATAAAATGTTAAAATATATATATGTTACAAAATAAAATAACAAAGAAACCAACCTACATTTTATTCAAAGATATTGCACAACAGGATTTCTTAGAATCCTGCTTGCTGTATAATATGGATGCACTTCAGCCATTATGTTTTCGTCATAACTGCACACTCGCCATAGATGCCGCCAGCTGGAAGGACTAAAAAAAATGCACATGCATCTGACGGTTGTAGCGCACCTGGTAACTATCACTAGCGATGTTCGTTTGAAGATCCATTAGGGGCGAACTTGGCAACATATGTGGCACAAGGTAAGGCATAATACAACAATTGTTATTACGAGCAAAACGGAGCGTACATTGGATGATTGTCTATTTATCAAGTGATCATGAAAGCTTAACGAGTCTTACTACATCCTCAGTCGTATCCTCTGCTTGCCCCGACGTACGATGCTGCAACTACGACAAAGCGAGAACTCCGAGATCAGGCTTTAACTCTCGTTACTCGAAATGCCAGCGCCTATACTCCAACGCAAATTCATTCCACTTCAATTACACCTCCTCCACGTGAACGTCCCATCGAACACTGACATCCTCCCGCAACGAAGCCCAGACCTCGCAGTGCCTATGCACGCTCCCGCCCTCGACAAGCCAAGGCGTCACACGTTGGGCATCGAGCCTTGGCACGCCGTCCCGACTGCTGACCGACAAATATATAATAGCGTCAATCTCGCCAAGACCCCTCGCGCCACGATACCCGTCCGCCTTAACCCTCAGCTGCCGGACGTCCCACCGCCGCAGAAGCCGGAGGAGCACGGTCCCGCTGCAGCCCGCGAACGCATGTAGTAACAATGTCATTGGACAGTGGCCCGTTTCAGAGGTCGGGCTGCCGGAGAGCGTCAGCATTAAGCGAGGGTCGATGTCTTTCGCTTCGCGTTGCGCGTCGGTGATGGGATTCCGGGTGACACCTTCGAATTGCGACTGAGAGGCCGGGTCCCAGCGGATCTTGCGGCGGCAACCGTTGTTAGCCCCAATCCGTCGACATGTGCTCAATTCGACGCTACCGATGTGCCAAAGTCCGGATATCTCGACGCGGCGGAAAAGCACCGTGCCCGCTTGAGCGCCTGCATTGACTGAAAATGTTAACACCGCGTCCGTTCGCCTCAGGACAACAGACGAGCAGAACGAGCATAAAACAAACGGAAAGTAACAACATAGTTGTGACGATACCTTGTCGAGCATGCTGAAGCGGGATAACATTGTGTGTTGGCTGTCGATCAATGCAATCTGTGTGGAATTGACGCAGCCGAGATGCCGCCAAAGACCACGCGACGGGGGGACCCTGACGCGGCCCGGGCCCCACCGCCGACCTCGATCACGCCATGGATCGTCCTCCTGTCTGTTCTCCTCCTGATTCCAGCCGTCATGTACCAGCTCTACATGGCCGACTTCTTCTTCGAACGGAATCCCGGTACACCGTCCGCGGTTAAGCCAATCCCGAGGGATCGTGTGGTGGGGGAGGATCAGCCTGCAAGGCTCTTTGAGGACCACATGCGGCGGAACCGCGTCCAGTTCGATGGGATCGAGGTCGTGAAGCTGGAGGAGAACAACCGGGATTTGCGGGCGACGCGTAATATGAAGGCTGGAGAAGTTATTGTCCGGCTGCCGTTGGACATGGTGGGTTTCTTATCGCGTATGAACGCGGAATCTCTCGTTAAGATATGCAAAAGATGGTGACGGAGATGACGGTGCTCGACGACCCGTTCATCGCCGAGCTTTTTCGAAAGCATCCGGAGGTCAACCCGCACGCGCTGATGGCGATCTTCATCCTCCGGCATCGGGATGATCGCAAATGGGGGCCTTACATCGAGATGATCCCCAAGAGATTCACGACGCCGCAGTATTGGGAGAAGTCTACACTGGAGATGTTGACGGGGACGGATCTCTATGGGCTGATTGAGGAGGACAGGGTTAACGTGGGAGTATGTACCTCTGATATGTACAGTGTCATTGCTGACTTTCTCAGGGCATGTGGAGAGTACTGACCCAGACGTTGACGGACCTGAGCTATGAGGACTTTTTATGGGCCTGGACTGCCGTCACGTCGCGTGTGTGGAATTTCAACGTCAAGGGCCGGAAGACTATCGTGCTACTGCCCATCTTCGACCTTTCAAATCACATCACCAACAGCACCATCCGGGTAAATCTTCACATGCAGTGACTTTACTTCGTATTAAATAACCAATCGTGATTTTGGCCAGATCGAATACTCCGACTCCACCGAAGAAACCACCATGCGTACGATGACCCCGATCTCCTCCGGCTCCCCCGTTAGCGTCCACTACTCCAACATCTCCAACTCCCTCCTCCTCAACACTTACGGCTTCACCTTGCCTCACAACGACGCGCACGAGCTTTGCAAGATATACAAGTGGGTCAAACCGCCCAACAGGCTCGAGAAGGAGATCTCGTACGCGCTTTTGAAAGATTTCGCGAGCGAACCTGTAGTTAAAGGGTTCAAATACTTGCATAATTTCAATAAGGTGGCGGGGGATTGGAGGGCGACGGAGATCAAGTTTTTGAGGGATGTGGAGACCCTGGCGAGGAAAAGGCTTGCAAAGTATCCGACGACTTTTGAGGAGGATGAGGAACTTCTGGCGAGGGCTGGGAGTCTGTTCCCGGATGCGTTGAACGCCGTGAGGGCACGACGAGGTTTACACGCAGCCATTTGTTCGCTATCTCACAAAATTTTCACTCCAATAGGCGAAAAAGCTTGCCTGAAGGATTACATAACTTGGGCTGACGAGGTTGCGGACGCGTTGGAGATCCAGGCGCCGGCGGAGATGTTCGGCATGATTCAGAAGCTGGAGCGTGAGTACGCGAAGTCACCTAAGTGGAAGAACACAGGCGCATACTTCGACAAACTCGTTGAAGCCTGCGAGACAGTCCATGGTGCAGTGGAGGTGGAGATTTGATACATTGGAGGTGAATATACGAATGGAAGGAAGTAAGAATATGTATATGAAGAAACGTACAAGAGTGTATTTGAGGAAGTGAACATTCCATACTGTCAATCGACTGAAATAAAAAGCAGACGATAACCTACTTATCCGTTATGAGCCCGAATTATGTTGACAAGTGACTCTCAAATCCGCGCTCGCCTAATCCCCCCCTCACTTCTTCTCAGCGGCTGGATCCCCACTCGCCTTCCATCCCTTTTTGATCTCCTCCCAAATCTCGTTGACGCCCTTCCCGTTCTTGACCTGCGAGAAGATCACGGGCCCGCCGTCCCTAATCTTCGCCGCATCCCTCTCCATGACCTTAAGGTCGGCCCCAACAAGCTCGGCGAGGTCCGTCTTGTTGATTACAAGGAGGTCGGACTGCGTGATGCCCGGGCCGCCTTTGCGGGGGATCTTGTCGCCGCCGGAGACGTCGATGACGTAGATGATAAAGTCGGCGAGCTCACGCGAGTAGTTCGCTGCAAGAATAATTATTACGCTAATTGCGACTCCATTGCCCCAAACGAAGCAATCCCATACCAGCAAGATTATCGCCACCACTCTCGATCAACAGCAGCTCGCAGTTAAACTCCTCCTGCAGCGACTCCAGCGCGCCAAGATTCGCCGACACGTCCTCCCTGATAGCCGCGTGCGGGCATCCGCCCGTCTCGATAGCCCGGATCCTCCCCTGCGGGAGAGCCTCGTTCTTGATCAAGAACTCAGCATCCTCCTTTGTGAAGATGTCATTCGTCACGCACGCAATGTTGTGGGTTGGGTGGAGGAGGCGGCAGAGGGCCAGCATGAGGGCCGTCTTGCCCGAACCGACGGGGCTGGGGACAAGTTGGTAAGGAACTGAAGAAACGCAGAGGAAGAGTTACATACCCTCCGATGCCGACGGTGAAAGCCCTCTCCTTCCAGTCCCTCTCGTCAAACAGAGGCGCCTCGCGGTCCTCATACTTTCCCGGGCTGTCGAGCTGCTCGTGGTCGTGACCGTGGTCCTGAACGCCATGGTCACCGTGGAAGTTAACACCTATGCACCAGCACTTTAGCACGTGACTAATCTAGCTTTACATACCGTCATGACTGTGCTGCCCATGCCCATGCCCGTCATGCCCGCCATGCTGCTGCTCCTGCATCCGCTGCTGCATCAGCACCTGGTACATCATCATCTGTTGCTGCGGGGGCATCGCGGCCATCGCTTGAGCCGCCTGGCCCGCCTGCTGCTGCGCCAGCCGCTCCTGAAGCAGCATCTGCAGCATCCGCTTCTCCTGCGGGTTCAGCCCGGGAGCCGAGCCTTCGTCGTCATGCGACGAGTGGAAGTGCACGCCGTCATGGGAGTGCATCGGAGGGGGTTCTGTGGGAGCAAAAGTTAGCCGACCAAGCTCGTGAATTGATAAAACCGTGCCAGCAAAAAGGAAACACGAACCATAGGAAGGAGGACCGTCATGCGAGGAATGAAAGTTCACGCCTGTTGAGATGTAAATATGGAAGACAGCGTTAACAAGCGTCGCGACTTCCGCCAAGTAGCGACCCTTACCGTCATGGCTATGCACTGGCGGTGGGCCACCGGCGTCGTGCGAAAAGTGGTAGTTGTGGCCTGTCGGAGGATGCGGACGAGAAGGACCGCGAGTTAGTAACGAGGCGGTGGGACCCTCCTCGCGCGATCTCCTGGTCTGCACCACACAAATGATGACCTCCAAGCGACTGTCCATCGAATCGGCGATACGCAAGTGGACCCAGAACTCCCAAGATCGCGACTTCCCGCCGTAAAGCATCCTCGGCCTGCACTCACCGTCGTGCGTGTGCGATCCCTGCGGCGGACCCTGGCTGAACGACGGGCCGTGCGTCATATATCGCACCCCGGGCTGGCCCTGGCCCTGTCCCTGTCCCGGATTCGGCTTCGGTGGCATCGTTGCGGCGTCTACAGCAGTACGCGTCTGTTCAATATGAAGCTGATTTTGCTATCGCAAGCACGATGATCGCCTCGAGCAACGACCGCCCCCTGCCGTCGTCCCCGCCCGCGTCTCCGGCCTCCGATCTCTGGCTCGAGCTCCTCCTCGCCGATAGCGCCCTGCCAACAGGCGGCTTCGTCGCTTCGGGCGGCCTCGAGGCCGCCTCCCAGTCCCGTGTCCACTTGGACCCGCGTCGCGACCCCACCTCCTTGCAGCGCTTCATCCTCTCGTCCGTCCATGCCCTCGCGGCCTCGCATCTTCCCTACGCGTCGGAGTCGCATGCGTGCGCTCGGGATCACGCTGGGGAACCGGCCAAGGCGTTAGGGGCGATCGTAAAGCTGGATGGGTCAATGGACGCGCTGGTTGGGGGGAATCATGTTGCGAGGAGGGCGTCGAGGGCGCAGGGGAGCGCGTATGTGTCGTTGCTGGAGAAGGGCTTCTTGGAGGAGAGGCCGGAGTGGGCGGGGCTGATAGGGGCATTCCGGAGAGAAATCAGGGTGCGCAGCTTTATCGAAAGCGACTGCTCAAGTCTAATACAAGCTTCTATAGAACGGGAGAACGCCGGGTCATCTCGCCATCGCTTTTGGTCTGGTGTGCGGCTGCCTTGGGGTTTCTATAGGTATTGTTGCATGCTCGTTACTTCTCAAAGTGAGTCTCCTTGCATCTAATGATAGTCCCTTTTCATATTAGACAAGATGCGCTACCTCCTCCTCTTCCAACACGCGCGCGCCCTCGTATCCGCCGCCGTACGTCTCAACCTCCTCGGTCCCTACGCCGGTCAGCGGACGCTCCTGGCCCTGCGGCCAAACGTCGAAGCGATTCTTTCATCAGCTAGCATTCGATCGGCAAGGCTCATTGCGGAGCGTGACGCGCCGGAGGGTGACGAGGCGTGGGAGGCCTGGTTTGATATCAAGAACGATGTCGTCAGGACCGCGACGGAGACTGTGGAGGAGGAAGCCGGCGCGTACGCGAGAAGAGCTAGGGCGGCAGCGTGCCAGACGTCGCCTGTGGTGGATGTCGTGCAGGGATTGCATGATCGTTTGTATTCAAGGCTCTTCAATAGCTGACATAAGTGGAGGTTCACTCGCGAAGGATGTTTTTAAGTGGATGGACAGGGATGCGCCCTGGTTTGGGAGTTTATCGGTTCCTGTCGCATATTCTTGACATTTAGACGTATTTATATAGACGAGGGCGTTGTAGCCGAGCTGGTATTAGTTTGATACTTTTTAATATTAAAATAATGGGCGCAACGACATGAGGTGAGCGCCTGCGTTCCCATGAGGTGTCCACGCCGAGGTGATCGGACAACACGGCTGACATACAACTGGGCAGGTATGTGGGCTAATTTGGGGCAACAATCACACGACATCGAAAGCGGGACAGCTGTGAATACGCCACGACAACAAACGAACAGCAACAGGACGACTGCGGATGATGAGGGCGCTAGATGGATGCGTTCACGCTTGCGTGAGTGTCCTTGTTGTTCCTAGGCATTGTTGGGTCAGTGGCGTGCTTCGTATCTAGTTACATAAGAATGGTGACCTTTTTGGGGCGGACCTAATGGCGATATTCACTAATGAATGGTTGCAGCGCTCATAGCAACGCGATGTTATTACATTGTATTTAGCCCCTTTTAAAGATCTGGTTTGACAACCACAGACAGTTCTTGAAATGTAACGAGCAAAGACAGGATGCACGTAGATGATTGAACGCAAGCATGCTGCAGGCGGATCCTCATGGCCACCTGCATCTTTTCAGTCCCACATAGTCCCGCATGTACCTGCTACTTCAGAAAACAAAGGTAAGAACAAAACGAGGGACTTCCCCCTCAAAGCAGCGTCGGTCGCGTCCCAGGACGCACTGCGCGACGGTCCTCGTTCGGTCACTTCGCGAGGGCCGCGCCGCCCTAGTTCGGTCACTTCGCAAGGGCCGCCCCGCCCTCAGCGACTTCACCACAGGCCAAAGTCCCGTTACGCCCCGTCATCGATCACCGCGCGGCCCTATGGTATAAATCAAAACGTCGCTCCTTCCCGCGCGGTCATCCTGCTATCCTTTGTCCGTCCATCGCGCTAGGGAGTGGCCAGCTTTTGAGAGAAAAAAAAGCGTGAACGTCTCTTTGGTGATGAGCAACGCACCAACCTCCTGGGAGGACGAGAACAACGGCGGCGGGGCCGGATCAGGCGGCCGGGGCGCCGGGGCAGCCGGATCGGGCGGCAACCAGGGCGCGTACAACGCCATGAACCAGCAGTTCGCGAGGACGAACATCTCTGGCGGCCAGCAGCAGGGATCGCAGCAGGGCTACAACTACAACGCCAACGAGTTCGTCCCCAGTGCGGGGGCGAACGAATTCGTGCCCTCGTGGGGCGGCCAACAGCAGCAGAACTACTACGGGCAGCAGCAGCAGGGCGGTTACTACCAAGGCGGTGGGGGTGCGGGCCGCGGCGGATATCAGCAGCAGCAGGGATACGGAGGGTACCAGCAAGGCGGATACAATCAGCAGGGGTACGCGCAGCAGGGATATGGCCAGCAGGGGTATGGGGGATATCAACAGCAAGGAGGGTACAACCAGAGCTACAACCAGGGATACCAAGGACAGCAGGGTTACGGAAGGGGGGGTTACCAGCAGGGTGGTTACAACAACCAGTACCAGCAGCCTCAGCAGCAGCAGCAGCAACAGGCGTACGTTGCGCCGCAGCAGGGCGGGCCGCGCGCGTACCAGGCTCCGAACGCGGGCGGGAGCCAGGCCCCGGCGAAGACGATCGCGCTCGGTGGTGGGGGTGGGGCGCGGCAGCGCCAAAGGCTAAGGCAATCTCGTTGGGGAGCGGTGGGGGTACTGCGACGAAGATTACGCTGGGCGCGTCGGGCGCGTCGGCGCCTACGCCGGTGAAGGCCGCGGAGAAGGAGGCACCGGCGGCGAAGAAGGCGGAGAAGGAGGCGCCGGCGGCCAAGAAGGCGGAGAAGGAGACGCCAGCGGCCAAAAAGGCGGATCAGACCGCGAGCCCGGCGCTCGCTGCTGCAAAGCTCGACTCCCCGAACCGAACGCCCGCCAAACGTAAGTGTGATTAAGTGTGATTATTTTACGGGAGGTGATCTTTCCTGTTGTTGACAGTTTCTTTCAGCCGAATCACCCGCGCCATCGCCGTCCATCCCGCCTGCCGAGAAGGTAAAGGAGAAGAAAGCCGCAGCGCCTGCGGCGGCTGCATCTCCGGCGAAGGAGGCTATGAAGGAGTCTCCCGCGAAGGAGGTAAAGGAGGGCAAGGAGGCGGCGCCGGCGCCCCCGATCATCGAGGACGACGACGAGCCCATCGAGTTTGAGAAGGACGAAGGGAAGGAGCACCTGAACATCGTCTTCATCGGACACGTCGACGCCGGCAAGTCGACGATGGGCGGTCACCTCTTGTACGTGATTTGTTCACCTGTTTGCTCGGTTGTTTGCTGATTTTGCAAAAAGGTTCTTGACGGGGATGGTGGATAAGAGGACGCTGGAGAAGTACGAGAAGGAGGCGAAGGAGCAGGGTCGTGAATCGTGGTACCTTTCTTGGGCGTTGGATTTGAACCAGGAGGAGCGAGCGAAGGTGCGGTCGCCGAATAGAACTTTTGGTCGATGCTGACCTTAATGCAGGGCAAAACCGTGGAATACGGTCGCGCGTTTTTCGAGACCGACAAGCGGCGATTCACCATCATCGACGCGCCCGGCCACAAGAACTTCGTGCCCTCGATGATGCAGGGCGCGGCCCAGGCGGACGTTGGCATCCTCGTGATATCAGCCCGCAAGGGAGAGTTCGAAACCGGGTTTGAAAAGGGCGGGCAGACGCGTGAGCATGCGATGCTGGCCAAGACGGTCGGCGTGAAGCGCCTGATTGTCGTTGTGAACAAGATGGACGACCCGACGGTCATGTGGGATAAGGCGCGGTACGACGAGTGCACGTCGAAGATTTTGCCGTTCTTGAAGCAGGTCGGGTATAACCCGAAGACAGGTTCGCGACCATGCTTGTTGACATGTTTTTGGCAACTTTGACGGACTGACTGATGATCTGGTCTCTTCAGATATTGATATGATGCCGGTATCCGGCTTCACTGGCGCGAACTTGAAGGACCGCCTCACGGCGGATGTCTGCGACTTTTACGACGGACCGTCTCTTCTGGAGTTGCTCGATTACCTGACTATCACGGATCGGAACGCAAATGGGCCGCTTATCATGCCTATTTCCGACAAGTTTAAGGTATGGTAGAAATATCACGGCACAGTCTTACCGGTAGTTAACAGGACATGGGTACGGTTGTTACGGGGAAGATCGAGTCTGGACGCGTGCGGAAGGGCCAGACCGTTATTATTATGCCGAACAAGGTGAGACCTCCACGGAAGCGAGAAAGCTGACATGGTGTAGAAATACGCTGAAGTTATGGCGATCTACTTGGAGGACCTGGAGAAAGATTCGGCGAAGTGCGGTGATAACGTCCGCATTCGTTTGAAGAACGTCGAAGAAGAGGTATGGAGTAGAATACGTATCGTTATCTAAATTGCCCAAAGGACGTCTTGGCCGGATTCGTCATGTGCACGCCGAAGCGACCTGTCCACGCCGTCACCGCGTTCGAGGCGCGGCTAGCCATCGTCGAATATAAAAGCATCATGTGCGCCGGATACCAGGCCGTCTGCCACGCCCACACCAACGTGGACGAGGTCACGATCACGGCCCTTCTGCACAAGATCGACAAGAAGACGGGGAAGAGGTCGAAGAACCCGCCTCAGTTCATCAAGCAGGGGGACTCGTGCATCGCCAGAATAGAGACCTCAGCGCCGATTTGTTTGGAGAAATATGACGACTTGGCGCAGCTCGGACGGTTTACGCTTCGGGACGAAGGTTTGAGTGTTGCGTGCAAACATGAGTCCTTAACTGCTCCTCCTTTCAGGCAAAACGGTCGCCATCGGCAGGGTCACGAAGCTCATTATCTCCGAAGAACAGTAATCAAATACGATAATAAAGAAGCATTCAGACGAACTGGAACAATTGCTAATATCAGATCGGGGAAGTTTCCACTGGCTTGACGGTTCGTCAAAGGTGCGATATCGCATTCCAGCAGCAGCTGGAGCAGGACGCCTATCGTCGCGCCAGAACCGAACCCATTAGCATTGTCTGGTCTTGGTGTCAAGTTGGGGCCGACAGGACCGCGAGTGGGAGCGAGGCACCATGCCGCCAGTCGAACTCAACGCTCCGCCAGGCGATGGGCGAACATGCATGCAGCCAGCCGGTGAAGAGTTGGTTCCGACGCTGCGGCCCGGTGCGACCGGCATGCGTTGGGAGTTCTGGTTCTCTCTCCAAGACTCTCGAACGGAGGCCATCTGGCGGAGAAAGCTAGGCGCGTTTCAGGCCACCCTCGTGGAGGCCTTTAGCCCTCAAGCCGGGAAGCTTGTTAAGTTCGTCAATGGGAAGGAAGTAACGCTGCAAGAGCTGGCCGCGGCGCAGGGGGTGGAGCCCATTGACCTTTACAAGAGTTACGTGGGGAAGGTAACATCCCATCCGTACGAGGTAGGCTTGCCGAGAGTGTCATCGCATTTCTAATCAACATGTGAAGGCCGTCCTGCGGAAGCTTCCAGAGGGCTACGAGATGTTTTCGTTTTCGGTAAGAAGTGAGATTTGGGCTTTGCATGCTCTGTCACTGGTTTTAATCGTTGCTCAGTTTGAGCCGAAGGACTGCAGGATTGAACGGGAGGAGAATGCTTCTGTGTCTGCGCCGAACAACAAACCAAAACTTACGTGGGTAGCTTTCTCGCCTCTCAGCTATCTTGTTCCGTCCGTTGGCTTGTTGATGGTGTTCTCACACAATTTGCAGGGCCTTTAACGGCGTTACGTATCGTACGGATCCTTATATGTGCGGTCACCCCGGGTTCTCCAAGTTCAGATCATCGAACGAGTTCCTTCCGCACCTCATGTGGTTGTACTTTTGCTACAAGATGTGCCCCGGGAACCCCGTGAACGAGGAGCAATGGAAACTTCGGGATTACAAGGACTGTTCGTGTTTATACTGCTTCAAGTACGTTTCTGATTCGCATTCGAATTCACCTTCATTTAGCGCGATTACTTTTTCCGCAGGTACATCTCGCACTTCTCGAATCACTTCTACCTCCGTCTCACGCGACCGCGTACGGGCCTGGGGAAACGAGATTTCCATGCGCCGTCACCGCCGCCCTGCTTTCGGAGGGGCGAGAAGGTCTGGGCTCGGGTCGTGATCACCACGGAAGGCGATATTGAGGCGGCGACGGCGGTCTACACCACCCTCCTAGCGGACATGGTTTCGATCCCGTTGCCGACAAACCCGGATGTGAGCGGGAAGGGCAAGGTCGTCTACTGGCCGGCCGAGATTGAATCGCGGAAGGTCGAGGACGACAAGATCATGCGGCAGATCCTCAAGACCCATTTTGAGAACCAGCGCAAGCAGCAGAGCCGGAAGAGGATTGGCGGTAACCCAGACACGATGCCTCCGCCACAGCAGAATACCGTCCCCGAGAAGGCAGCCGCTCCCGTCGATCCGGATATGGAGGATCCGGGGGCTCAGAAGCCGTTTACCGTGCTGTACCGGGTGCGGCTGTTGGGGACGGAAGGGGATGGGCCGAATAAGGGGAGGGTGCTGCTAGATGTCGAAACGGGCTCCTTGCAACCGTTCTTGCAGAGGAAGGGCCCGTTTCCGGGCACACCCCTGTTGCCGGACGGCCTGGACGGTGCAGATTGCGTGAAGATTACCTCCGAGTACAAAGAGGTTTTTTTTTTTTCGTTTTCTCTGTTGGTATATATCCAAAAGGCTAATAGGTTGAAACGTAGGGCATAGCATCTATAAACGGTTCCGCGAAGCAAGTTCGGCCCTCGCAAGATCACAAGTCCGCCTTGATGTTTGGCAACGAGGTCATCCGCGTCGGGGATCTCGTTCGATTGAGGCCCGCGCAAGGTTCCGTGCTCGAGCGGGCGTTTGAAATTCGAGCGTTTACGTTTCTCAAAGAGGGGAGAATTCGGCTGTCGGGGGTACGCTGGGAGCGCGACGAGCGATTCGCGATCTCAATGCACTTGTACCACACGAGAGTCATGAAGTGGGACCCGATGGAGAGCGAAAAGGCTCCCCTGGCCGAAGTCGAGGTCACGGAGGTCGCCGGCCGCTTCTACCCGATCATTCAAGACGGGCTCAAAGTCGGGAGCTATGGGGCGGCGATGTATTGGCAAGACTGGCACAACACGATGGATCATAACTCGGCGATGCCGATTAAGCGGCAGGACTACTACTCGGCGGGCGACACGGTGGTGACGAATACGGACGACGGCGATGTCGTGCGAGCGACTGATGGCTCGATTAAAAAGCGGTTGGAAGGGGCACCCGTTAGGCGGACGACGATCGGGCCGGGCACGCTTCCGACAGAACTATTACCAGCAAAACGGAAGCGACACTCGGAGCCGGTGATGAAGCCGCGGAACAGGAAGCCACTTGGTGTACGAAAGCAATCCGCAAAGATAACGGCTGCACCTGAGTCGAGTTCGGCCGATGAGGCGACTCGTTGCATTTGCGCTTCGGGTAAGAAGACCTTTGGTCTTTCTTTTATTTACGTAACTCCTCGGTAGATGCAAATTTCGGCGACATGATACTCTGCGATCAGTGTAACAAGTGGCAGCATACGGCCTGCATGAACGTGCAACTGAGCGACTACCCTGACGGCGTGCCGTATTTTTGCGAGGATTGCGACCCGGACAATCATCCATACTACAGGGACCGTCGGCATAGCGACTTAACTGGTCGACAGGCGACTTCGGAATCACGCTCGGTATCCTCTGGTCTCGTCGTCGAGAGCCTTAGTGACCGCGAACGAGATGCGAATTGGAACGGAGGTAATTTCCGGTGGTGAGTTGCTTTGCTAAAGATTGTTGAACAGGCTCCTCCCTGAAGCGCCGTCGACTGCCAACGGAGAACGTACTTCTGGGCAAGCACCACATGGATGACAAAGGACTCGCGTCTTTACCCGGACCGGCCGCACCTGTTCAGGCGTCGGCGGCCTCGTTTAGTTCGATCGAAGCGCCGTCAGAAGTGTCGGCGAACGGCGGCCTTCCCACAATTAAATTCTCGCCTAAGCGGCCCAGGGAGGAGGCGTCAGCGGCATCGTGGCCTCCGGTGACCAGAGCGTCGTCAACTGGCAAGAATACTTTTGCACAAATCCTCCGCGAGAAGGATCCAACGAAGCTCGCGGAAGAAGTGGCAGAGGAGCTGCCGTTGAAGAGAACGAAAGCAACGGAGCCAGAACCGCGCGCCAAGCAGCCCTCCACAGTTCTATCAATATCCGCAGTCCCGCCCGCCGCTCCACAATCACGAATCAACGCTTTAAAGACGCCGCGGAATATGCCTCTGGCGTTGTCTCAGCAGTCACTTCCCCTCTTTTCCCCTGACATCGCGAATTCAAAACTACCCCCCGCTCTCCCTCCTATGGCGGCCAACGCGGGCTCATCCTCGATATTAACATCGACGCATGCTATACCGACGATCCCTTTGGTGGTGGCTGGAGCGGAATCGTCCCCTAATGTTACGGCGACTTCATGTACGTTTCCTTCGGCGACTGGAGCGCAAGCCAATTTGCAACCGTCAACATCAACACCTCCACCCTCTACCATCCCTTTATCGGCGGCTGGCGTGGGTCCGCCGTCCAGGACCGCTCCCTCGACGCAGCCACCTGCCCTTCCCCCGTCGCCGTTTGGCGCCGGTCCATCGTCCTCTGCGCCGGCCCCACCGCCCTCCGGTCCCTTCACTTGCGGGCTCGAGGGATGTACGCGGGTCTACATGGAGGTGGAGAAGCTGCGGGCGCATCAGCGGCATAAGGTGTTGAGTTGCAACTTCCCAGGCTGTACCAAGACGTTCCACCGGGCGCTCACGCACATAACGCATCAAAACTCGCATACTGCATCATCTGCCACTACTGGCGCCACGAAAGTTTCCGGAACGGCAGCGAAGGGGCAGGGTGCCAGCACTTCGTTGCGTGGGGCATCGTCTCAAGACAGAGGAGGCTCGGGTATGGCGGGATCAATGTCTCCATTATTGCCATCGATTTTTGGTTTGCCGGCGAATCAAGTCACGGTGGCCGATGGTGGAGCCGGGAGTGAAGACGGGCTGGCGAAGACGATGTTGAAGCGGGCGGCCGGAATTCAGGGTGCGGCTAACGGTCCCGCTGGAGCTCGGGACCGCGCGGGCTCACAGAGAGTGGGCACTGAACTGCTTGCGCTGTCCGCCAATCGGCAGAATGCGAAGAGGCAAGGAGATGAGGGTGAGGGAAAGGAGGATGAGGAGAAGGGGATAGGCGACGAGAGTAAGCTGGAGGACGAAGTGGAGAGGATGAACGAGAAGAGGCGGAAGGATCAAGCGGTGAGGACGGTTAACGAGGCGAAGAGGAAGGACGAGGAGACGAAGGCGAAGCTCGAGGAGAAGAGGAGGTTGAAGGGTGACGAGGAGAAGCAGAAGGTGATGGTCAAAGAGGAGGCGAAGGTTAGAGGTGGGTCCGGCGAGCCGGGGCCGAATAAGGTGGTGGAGGAGATTTGGCCCTTAATGAGATCGGAGGAGGTTAGTGACGGGGACGTTGATGTTGCTGCCGCACGCGAGGGCGGGGTCGAAAACGTCGCCTCGGCTATTGCGGACAAGCCTTTTACAACCTCTGTGGCCGTGACGACCATCACGACTTCATTGGCGAACACGGAGGGCGTGGCCGTTGTTTCGAGCGAGATCACAACCGCCCGCTCGACGGACGGCTTCCTCCAGATGCCGATGGAGATTTCAACGGCCCCCGTAACGGGCCTCACGGTCTCGTGCGAGGCTAGATTGGAGGTCGAGACCCCCGCCATCACCGCAGACGCTATATCAGACGCTAAGCTATTGATCACCCGGGTCAGGGCGGGTGCCACCACTGAGACCAGCGCGGTGCTGGGTTGGGAGAGCGTTGCGCTCACCCGATGTGTTCAGCCCGAAGCGAGGGACTACGTGGTGATCAGCGAGGAGGAGTTGGATCTTGGTGGCTTTGAGCTTGACAGTAAGAAGGCGGACAGTAGCAGGAGAGCGGGGTTGGATGCTTAGAATCACACTTCGCTTTCCGCACGATCTACTTTTTTTCTCACTTGTTAATTTACACTCATACTCTCTCTCAGTGCATTCATGCCAATTATATTAGGCATCGGAATTATCAGTACCGGTCGAGGTGTGAGAAGTCATCTGCTTGCTGGTTGTCGCCGTATACAGTAGGCGGTTATGCCCGTATATTTCCGGTGTGCCCTCATTGTCATTTCCTATGATTTCTTTCTGTATTTGCGCATTCTGTATATTGAGCTGAGTTAAGGAAGAGATCGAGCGTGAGGGCCTTCCTTCTTGAAAATGACGAAGTATGCTGAGGTTATATAGCGCCGAGTAAATTAAGAATGATTTGTAATGCTGCTGAGAAACTCAATTGCGTTGTCAACTTCATCAATCTTGTTACTGGAACCATGCACGCAAAACAACCACTAATTGTTGTAAAAGAAGATAAAATACAAGGTATGTTTTGATGAGAAGAGCATGACAGAGTAGGTGACTCAACCAATGAATGCGAGCGTAAGAAACGTACTATAAAAAGCACCTCAGATGCGCCATCCCAACAAATCCTGTAAGGAGTAAGGGATCTGCATATCGCTAAAACCCGAAGCGGCCACCCAAGCAATGCGCCCTCACGCCCCCCCGCCTACATTCTCGAAATCAACCCCTCAAACTCGCGGGCGGCAGCGGTACATCCTCCACAGCGATCAAATGTTCTCCCGCCCTTGCCCCATTATCATCCGCAAACGGATTCTCCGCTGGCCTTGTCGCACCCGCCCCCGCACGCTCCCTCTCGGCAGCCAACGCCGCAGTCGCGGCCGCATCCTTCGCGGCCTCCCCCTCGCTCGGCGTGTACTCCGGCAGCCTGGGATGATACGTCGGCAGGTCCTGGA
>JADGJL010000680.1:2256-15647 GCA_027600665.1 Irineochytrium annulatum
TTCCCTTCGCAACTGATAGACCTTGCAAAGGCCCGGGATGAGGGACATGTCGCGCGCGCGTGTTTTTTCGTGGAATCACACACACAAACTCAAGTAGATTTTTAGTATTGCTGCAAATCCTCAACAGTTCGTTTTACCAATCATTCCTAGACCATTTGATAAATAAATTTAAACCGTCTGGGTGCTTGCGCTCATACCAGCTTGCAGGTTTTATCTTAATATTCTTTGCACATATGAAGAGGGGGAGCAACATGGAAAGGGATTTGGCAAACCCTTGAAAGGTCAAATTTATTAAATGCATTATATTGCGGCACCAGTAGCAACGAAGCAACTCTCTCAAAGCAAGAGCCACAATTTCTTGATATCGATGAACCCCCTGCGGACATAAACATGTGCATTCACAAAGATAGCGCAGCGGCATCCGCTCCAGTAAGCCAGTGATCATCTAAGGCCGCTTTCGCATTCGCACTCCAATAGTGCCGGCTTGCAAGTTTCTCCATCAAATTCTTTCGACCCGCAGTCATCTCAACCGTCGCGCTGCTCAACAAACCATAAACGCTTTTTCTCGAATTTTTTTTGTATAAGTCCGTGGCAAAGCACGCCACGTCCTTGGAGGACGTCTCGAAGTCGATCAAATGCCAGGTGCCATCCGCGAAGATGACGTTCCGCCAGCGCACGTTATTGTGCGCCCATCCTAGCTCGTGCATCTTGACCAAAGCTTGAAGGACACATCGGATGCACTCTCGCAGTTCGGCCTCGCTTCTTGGCTGCTCCTCCACGCCGACGGGGACCAGCGACAGCGTGAGGCTCCCGTTATCGTGCTTGCGGATCCTGTCCTTGGAATCGGGCCGCAGGTGACAGGCGTGAGGGACGTTGGCGAGCTTGTCGTACATGGCCACGATGTCATTGCGAGTCCTTTTGATCAGGCACAAATATGACCTCGTTACGGTCTTCTCAACGTATCCGCGACGCCTGACAATGGTGCTGTTTGCGAATATCTTGGCTTCGTCCAGTGGTAGCGGGGTGAAACTCTTGAAGCGGAGACGGGCGATCGTTTGCAGAAGCCGGATGATGTTGACGGCGCAGCGTGCGACGGCCAGACGATCAGCGGGTGTCGTGACTCCCATCGTTTCCGAGAGTGGTGTGACTTCGTCCTGAGGCGAGACTGCGAAGAACTCGATGGTGGTCGACGTCGCGATGTAGGCGAACACATACGGAATGTCTTCGCCGAGCATATGCAAGCTCCACAACTTGGTCATCGCCTGCACATCGGCCAGTGCATCCAAGCCAACGTTATCGCCAGCTATCGTCTTCCCAAAGAGCAGCAGCCTGTTGACGACGTGCACTGTGAAAGGAGCCTCGTCGGCCGCAGCGTGCAATCCCGCTCTCGTGTCAACACGGAAGGCATAAGAAAGCCGGGCTAGTCCTGCAAGAACATCCTTGACTATCTCGTCGGCTCGGCAGACCTTGTCGTCGAAGGCTAACACGTTGCGAAGGCATATAGTCAGCCTCTTCGCGTCTTCCAATAGAGCGTTTCCGTCGCTAACGAAGGCTGATAGTTCCGAGCTGTAGAAGGGACTTGGCACCGGGATGGGGACTGCAAAGGGCTTTGTCAAGATCTCGGCGAGCTGCTCGAATCCTGGCAACTCGGAGAACTCGCCAAGGAGGGCCTTGGCGCATGAAATTTCGACATCTGCAAAGCGTCAGCAATTGGGATAATGTAACATTTTACACGCTTGTCACCTTTCAGCTTCTTCCCCGTTTTTGCATATGCGAAGAGCTTGACCTGGTCGCACTCCATCCCCGGAAGATCGTCGAGAACAGCAGTACAACCGAGAGGGTCTCCGCCCTCTTCTCTGCAGAATTTGAACTCGGCCAGTAATATGCGTTCATCATCTTTGACTGGGATCTTCTCACAAAGAAGGCACTTCAGTGCGAAGATATTGTGAGGAGTTCCATGCGGAGATTTCGTGATCTCGATCTCCTGGCCCTTCTCTCCGTTGACAGCGACGGATACGACGTATCGGCGAACGGATTCCGTTGGCATTTCTCGTCCAAATGAAGCTCTCGTAGGCAGGCGGCCCGACTTGCGCTGCAGAACGAACCTTTAGGCTGACAGGGTTGATGACCTCTCACAATAGGATTTGGGTGAGGTGGAAGGTTTTGACAGAGCAGGGTCATTGTTTTTGTTGGAAAGAGAGTTGGATGCTGGGGTCTGGGCAGGAACGGGTTGCCCTGGGAATGTCCTCCATTCATCAGGTTTGCACGTTTTCGCGTTGCTTGCGCGCTTATCCTGAGGGATTAATATTGATACTGCAACCTCGTCCGTTCTGAAGCCCCGAGGTCGGGTGGTTTCTGGTCAAAGCTCGAATAATTGAAAGCACGGAAAACAACGTTTATGCATAGACTGGTTGCTTATATTATTCAACCTACATAGAATGCGGACCCGGTTTTCAAAATGTACCGGCTAATTTCCACCACTTCGCTCTTGAAGTCATCCTTCGTGTCATGGTCGTTCTTGTAGGACGGCTTATCCGGCGCCGTCTTCGCGACCAAGTAATCGCAGAGCACTTTTATAAACATAAGTTCCTCGTCCCTTGCCGGGTCATCGCCCTTCCATCTCTTTGCGAACCGCCTCCGCCTCCGTCGGACCATCTCCATGATCCCACTGCGCTCCGTGCAGTACTCAAACGTCGTCATCGTTAAGTCCAGAAAGATCATCATCATATCCCTCGCCTTCGGACCCCCAAAGACCATCCTTCCCCACGATGTTTTACTGATCAACGTCATCAACGCCCGGATCGGCCGCGCGGTCGGCTCGATTGAGAGCGCGAACAAGGGCCTGCCCTGCTCGTCCTTCCCGCTCTCCGGAATCACGGGTCTGTATCCGTGCACCACCCCGGACATGAAGGCGATGAGAGCGATCCCGAGGAGGCCCGACCCATCCTCGACGGCGGTCGCCGTTGCGTCTTCCGCGTGCGCGACGATCTTGTTCACGAAGGCCGGCGCGTTGAGCATTTCAAAGCACTTGATCGCGTCGTCGTTCCGCGACCGCATGACCGCGACCATGAACCGCGCGCCGTGGAATGCGAGGTGGAGCACGGGCGAGATGGGTCCCGGCAAGACGGCTTCCACAAACCTGACCTCGGGGCCCTGTGGTGCCTCCGCAGCCGGCGTCGCGGGCGGCTTTGCCTCGTCGGGAGGCTTCTCCTCGACCGAGGTTTCCTCCTTCTGCGACGACTCGCCCAGAGTGTCGGACTCGTCCTCCTCCTGGACGGCCTCGTTGCTGCCGTGAACCTCGTCGCCCTCGTGCGTCGTCCGACGCAGGTGGAAGTGGTAGCCGCCTTTTTCCTTGTGGTGGTCGTGGTGGTGGTGACCTTTTGACTCCTTCACCCACTCGGACACCCGCGGGAGGCTGCCGGTGGGGCTGAGGTGCGGCGCGATCGCGTCGAGGATGTTTGCGGCCATGCCTGCATGGCCCAGGAGCGTCGTGATGATCGTAAACGACACCAACGCGCCGAGGATCGCCGCCATATCGGACGAGGTCACGTCGTGGACGCCGGACGTGATGAGAATTTTGCATCGCTTTTCAAGGTGTGCGAACGCATGCCTCATCTTGCCAGAGTATAACGACGTTGTTATGTAGCCGATGGCGGCCTTAAAAAAAAAAAGGAAAAATCAGCACTAAAGAGCAGTCCGCTAAATAGTTGCATCAGTTCTTACGCTTCCCCAAATACCCCAGCGATCGTACTTCGTCGCCATCGCCATAACGGCCTCGAACATCTTGTGTGCCGCACCGAGATCGCCATTCTTGTACAAGATCCAAGCTACCTCGCACGATACGTCCATTCGAAACGGCGAGCTCAGCGGCTGGCCTCTGAGACCAAGTAGCGCTTGCTGGAGGCACACCCACGCCCGGTCGCTTTTCTGCTCACCCGCTAAAAACACCCGGCTCGCGCCGAGCGCGCACGAGGTTCTCAGCGACGGGTCTTGCACCTTTAGGGAGTGTGACATTGCAAGCATGATCGAGATTGAGCGCAGGCCGCCATCGGAGAGGCCGGGCTCTTTTAATTGCGCGAAAACCCGGGCGAACGCGTTCGCGGACGGATCTTCGGCTTCGGCAACGGCTGACGGATCTTCGGTGGCTACTGCGTGCACACTGGCGATCAGCTCTTCCTTATTAATGCTGCCCGTGGCAAGCTTCCGCAGCATGCTCTGGAGTCGGTATTTAGTAATCCAAAGCTTTAGGAGCATCCCAAAGCGCGTCTTCGGGCGTGTAAATTTGAGTATCTCCGTCGCCTCCGTGAGGTGATCCTTTGCTTGGTGTATCTGCAAACCTCGGTTACTCTGTGGCACTTTACCAGGGATGCTTTACCATTCCATTGTCGACCTTCGACTCAGCTAACCTTGCCAGCCAAACCGCCTTCATATTGGTGGAAAACTCGCCCCACCCTGCGCCGGAGAGCCCTAGCAGCCTCTCGTATATCGCTTCTGATTCTTTCAGGAGGTTTGAATTGTAGCAGACCTCCCCCAGCTGGGTCAACGTTTCAATCAGTTGAGGTATACTTTTCGCTTTATCGTAGTGTTCGGCCAGCCTAACGAGGATTCTAATGTCTGGTTGTGCGTCATACTTCGTTTTGAGGTATGTCGCCACGGAACTATGCATAGCCTGTTTAAACCGTTTAAATACTTGCAACTTCGATGTTGTCGTACCTGTCTTAACAGGAATGTGAGAGAGTCAAGTAAAATCTCTCTAATCAACGTATTTCTGAACCCCAGATTCATCGAACGCAAGCCAGCTGCTTCGGTGTCGGCGTTAATCCCAACGAACGAGTCAGGTTCCTGCGCGGTGATAAAATACTCCAAGTCCGAATTAACCGCGGCCAAAATCTCCTCTGAGGACATCTTATCTTCCACCACCGCCGCCAAGTCGCCGAGCTTAAAGTGTTGGCCCCACACAGCCGCTGTCGAGAACACCTTCTTTGACGCCGGACTCATCCTCTCGTGAATCCCCATCACCACATCTGCGAACGTGAATCCCGTTAAATCCAGTGCGGGCCACCGCCTCGCCCGGAGCGTCCCATCATCATCCACAAACAGCGGTGACGGCATGTCCTCTTTGGCGCCGCCCTGGTTCCCTCCCCCGCCACCGCCCATCACGGTGCTCGCCCGACCTACGACGGAGCTGCGCGCCTGCCCGGGCAGCTCGGGGGAGCCGTGCATTCCGGGTAGCGCGCCGTACGTCGGTCTCCGTATACCCCCCCCGCCCGGGGCGGGTGCAGCGGCGGCGGGTGGTGCATCGGCCGGGCGTTTGCCGACGTTAGCCCTGAAGCGGAGCACGCTGCAAAGGACGGACGCGTACAGGCCGTCGCCGTGGGTAACACGGTGGATCATCTCAATCAAAGGGGTATCGACGCAGCGGACACCACCTGGCCGACCGCCCCACTGAAGCGTGAGGAGGTCGGAGATATCTGTGGGCGTGAGAGGTTCCAAGGTGAACAGGCGGACATGAGGGAGATTTTTAAGGCGCGTCGGAGGTTTGCCGGGCGTTGCCTGGCGGCTGAAAACAACTTGCAGCATCTGGTAGCCAAAGAAGTTAGCAAACGTAATGGCACATTGCAGTACTCACGCTTGGACAAGAATACATGAGCCTGTGAACCAATTTACAAGAGCAAGCGTCTAGCCACTACTTCCGTGTTAAACCGGCCGCGAGCGACGAATGTCTTACCTGATAATCGTCTACCAGCGTGAATATTTTGCATTTCGTCGACATATATACAAACAGCTCGATGAACCCCTTTATCGCAATGTCCTCCCACACCCTCGCCGTATGGCACCTTTTAGAACCATCATTGAGCCCCGCAAGCATAACCGAATCCATGAGGACCTCTGTGACATTGTCCTCAATACTGGCTGCCTTCGCCGTCGCTCTAAACACCTCGACGATGTTTGGGTTGCCCTTATCCATCGACGCGACGGCCTCAAGTATGAGCCTCGCCATGCCCCCAAACGGGATCTTGGGCCCATGCTCGCACACTGCCCCGCTCCGACACACGACCACGTCCGATCCAGGCTCTACCCTCGCCGCCAGCTCATCCAGGATCATGGACTTGCCGAGCCCGGAATGGCCCAGCACGACAAACCCGGTCCAGACGGGCATCATGATCACACCGTCGTCGTCCGAATCCTCCGTGTCGGAGCCCTTGTCCTCGGCCTTGACCTCCGCCGCCGACAGCGCGTGCTGCCGTGACCACATGCTCAATGCGACCGACAGCATGTCGCGCACCTGTCCGTGGCCGATTAGTACCCTGCACGGCCTATCCCGGTAGGTGGGTGGCTCGTCCGCGTCGGCGACACAATGTATAGACGTCGGTTTCATGATGCCGCGGAGGATGAAGTTGCCCAGGTGCGCGAAGGAGAAGTTGGGCGGGACGTTGGTGGCCGCAGGATCCTGGAGAAGGGACTGAGTGACATCGTCGCAGAGAACGCGGTTTCGGGACTCGGGGACCGTGACGTCCTTAAGGTTGCGCGAAAGGGTGTCGCTGAGGATGAGGACGTCGGAACGGGTGAGGTTGCCGAGAAGAGAGTGGTACATCTCCCCGGAGGTGACGGCGATGGAAGTTGGGATCTTGACCGCGTTGAGGCGCCGGCGGACGCTGAAGGAAAACTTGACCGCGTTGATGGCAGGGGTATTCACGGGCACGTCGTCCATTTCCGATTCCTACATATAAACAGTAATCCGTTAATATTCACCGCATTATGCAACGAATGACCCACATCCACGTTAAAGGTGCAAGCCACGATACGCAAGTGCCTGATGGTGAACCACTGGTGGAAAACTCCGCCATGTGCCTCCACCTCCTCTAGCGCCACCACTACGGCTCGCTGCAGGTCCTCCAGCGTCGTCGACTCCGGCAGATACACGTATACCACCGACGCCTTCCGCCGTGGCGCCAACATGTCCTCCTCGCTCGTGCCCCCGCCCACGCGCCTTATCGTCGTCGCGCTCAAGAGAGCACCGTACAGGTGGCTGGCGTCCTCACGAGCTGGAGGCGACTCCGACTCGCCTTCCTCGTTCGCGTGCTGCGTCATGACACGGGTGACACGCGCCTCAACTCCAGCCTCGGCCTCTATCATCGCCAGCGCTATGAAGGATCGAAGTTGCTCCTCGTTCCCCTCAGATAATCTCCGCATCGTCGGTCCCCGTCGGTAGGACTTTGCCACCACCGGGGACGGGGCGGCGCCAGCACCACCACCGGGGCCGCTTGCCGGACCCTTCTCCGTGACGAGGCCTAGGCCAAATCCCCCATCGCCGGTCGGAAGTGACCGCCGACGCCCGTTCCTGCTGCCCGTGTTAGAGTTCGACCTCGAGACGGACTTGTTCGAGCCCACGGTTCGGGTCCTGAACGAGCTCGTGGAACGGGTGAAGGTGGCAACGGTCGGCGTTTGCGACACGAGGTTCTGCGCGAGCGGGCCCGCGATGGAAGTGATGGAGTCCCAGTGCTTAGCCGCGAGGCTCAACTGGCCGACGTTGCACTGGCACAGCAGGTCGGAGAGTTCGCCGACGAGTTCGCCGTGGAGGGCGTAGTCCATGCGGTCCTTGGTGCCCAGCACCACGTTCGTCACTGTGCCCATTGTGATCGCGACTTTCATCCTCAACGTGATGGGCGTGCTGGCCTGGAAAGCGTCCTCCCCCGTGGATTTCTTTACACCCGCGTACTCGAGTATCGCCGAGTCCGTCAAGGATCCCTTCTTCGACGTGTTCGCCGACATTATTGATTCCGAAAGCTCTACGGTAAAGTCCGACAACTCTGTTAGCAGCTGGACGCCGCAAGCTAATGCCTCCTGAAGCTGACGGAGTTTTGCGGAAGAGTTCGTGACGCAGTCCCATTTAACGTGTATACAATCGGCCATGAACCTGAACGATATTTAGCTATATAAGTACTGGCCTCATAAAGAAGTGTCTTACTTCACGACCTCTCCCTGAAAACCCTCGACAATGTCCACGATCTGGCACACATATCTCCCGGCCGTCCCTTGGATGGCCTGAGACCAGTTGCCTCTCCGCTTTGCAATCGCAGCCGTGACCCTCTCTAACCCTATTATCTCCACCTCCATCAAGACCACCTCCTGCTCCACCATCAAAATCGGGCAGTGGTGGTCCGCGAAGGCTCTCGGCTTCAGCTTCAGCGGCGGCGGCTGCGGCGTCTTAGACGACTCCTTGTCCGCCCCGCCGCCGCCAAAGGTAAACTTAGCCAGAGCGGAGCCGATGGACCGCCGACGCGTAATTAGTTTGTGGTGCAGAAACTCGTTCGAGTTGTACTCCATAAGTTCGGCCACAACCTCTCGCGGCGGGTGCGGGGCCGCCGGGGCCCCGGCCGGATCAAAATGGACCGCGCGGCCCCCATGGCGCTCCCCCACGTTCGACGGCGTAGTCGCGCGGACCTGCGGCGGCGGCGGCGCCTGGGTGGGGCGTTCCGCGTCAGGGAGTAGGGCCATGTTGATGGAGGCCTGGACATCAGATCTCCGCAGGAAGGGCGCGACGTATGGCGTCAGGCAGCCGAAGAGGTTGGGGTTCGACATCGCTCGAGGTTGCGGCCCGCGCTGCCCTCAATCCCATACGCGATTATGCTGAAAGTCCTGGTGCCGTCGATGCCGGTACGCGTGTACTGCGACGCGTAGGGGCTGCAGGAATGTTTTCGGCGAACAAGGTGGAGAGTAACGGAGATCTCCACCGCGCGCGAAAATCCGGATGATCTTTCAAGGCCGAGAACCCGAGTCGGAAATCCCACGGCCGATTTAGATAGCGTAGAGCACAACTCAGGATAACGACCTGACAGATAGGTTGAAGGGATTCAAGGGATTTCAAGCAAACACCGAACAGCCCTGTCCGATTTTGTTCCAATTTTTTTGTCAATCGCGTGAATTGCTGCCATTCTTTCAACTGAAGTTAACAAACCTTTCACGCTTGGCCTTATCGCCTACCGCAATACTTTGGTCCAACTGTGATCCCGAATGCCATCTGCATCTCACTCGATACATTTACCCAAAAAAAAGAGCGAGGGCGTCATTATCCATGAGGCGGCCCAACGATCACCCTCGTCAGACGGCCAGCGCGTCACGGACGACTTCGCGGTCGATCAGGACAACGTCGTGCTCGCAGGCAGAGGCAGAGGCGGTGCCATCGCCAATGATACCGCAACCTCGCTACACGCTATCCAGAATGGCGTCGCAGCGTAACAGATTTTGGAATACCTTACCACGTCGTCTCGCACGTTTGGGGCAACCGGAGATCAGAATTGCCACCCACAGAAACATCATTGGTGAAGAAACGTTCTGATTGTTAAAAAACTAGTCGAATTTTGAGTGAACATCCAGAATGGGTTGATATCTTGACCATAGATCAAGAGAGCGAGGAGAATACGTGCGCTCAAGTGAGGGAGCGCCGACGTGATTATTTTGTTAACCTGTTGACAGGGAAGATAAACGACCAAAATACGCCGGGAGCACAGCTGACAGTGCTAAAATATCAACTGGAGAAACAGGCAGCCGGGCGATTATTGCGGCGAGCTAACCTAATGATAAGCACTATCCAGCGTGTCCAGTGAGCCTGGAATCTTGACGCATGCGAACATCATAGTGTAGAACCATCATATGCTCGTTCTCCAGTACAGCAAGCACAAGATACAAAAGGCATAAAAAGTAAACAAGGGGTACACAATGTGTAAACGCGTTTAAAGAAGAAAAATGTTTCTTCAACGCACCACCATTACACAGGGGATAGCAATACGGAAAACAAGAAGCCAAACAACAACAAAAAATGTCTCCGCGGTCAAGTCGGCCAATGCGACGGAATACATGCCCTTCGGGTCCCCGCTCGCCTCCTCAAAGACAACAACCTCAACCTCCTCCGCACCGCTCCTCATCCACAACCCAGTCATGCGGCACATGGTGCTACCTCTGGCTCGGCTGGCCAAAATTATCGAGCACCTCTCAGTGTAGAAGTCGCGCGCCTCCGGGCAGGTGACCGCACATCCCTAGGTGAACTTTATATCCATGTTCGTGTGCGCAATGGCGCGGCCGTTCACCGACGTCTGGCCGCGGCGCAATGGTGCCGAGGTTAGATCGAGAAGGACCGGGTGTGGGCTGTTGGTCGAGGTGGAGACCCCAAAGTCGGAGAGGACTTCGAAGCGGGAGAAGTCTAGGCGGAACCAAACGAAATGGGTGTCGGATGAAGAGAGGGGACTCCAGCATCCAGGTGTGCTTATCAGCCTTGTGGTGCTGCAAAGAGTGAGAACCGTAGTAAAGATATGACAAAGAATGCGGCTGCGGATAAAATAAAAAAAAAGAAAACACGCGAAGGCTGACTTCTTCTTTTCGCGCTCAAGGCCGACCTTGTCGCCGCCCCATATGCCGCCTAACGTAACTTCCTTGTTGTTGAGGTAAACGCCCCCGACGATGCCCTTCATAGCCCTCTATAGGTGCCCGTAGCAGTTCTCGAGCCCGATGACGGCGGTCATGATCTTCAACGCGTGCTCTTTTGCCCCCAACCTTCGCCGCCTTGGGACTGCCAAGTCGGCCGACGGCCCCTTCATTTTCAACGGCAGGCGAGGACGTGGTGTCCTGAGCTTGACGTCCTCGTGCTTACGGCCACGTCGTCGACCTAGATGTCCGCGACCTCGTCGATGCGCTCAAATCCGAACACGAAGTCGTCCGCCTCCTCGGGCAAGGTGATGTTGGGCTTGATGTACCAGACATAGTCGGTCGAGACCTTCGTGACGTGCCTATCACGAAGGACTCGGACCTGCCAGGCGCGTCGGCCCGGATCTCGTGCGCGACGCGGAAATTCGGAGTTCGAAGTGCGCTGGATATCATCGACCGTGGGCAGCGGATGGTGCCGACAATGAGCATGGCGCGCTCGCCCAGGTCGACATCATAATCAAAAATCTCAAGTCGATATAGTGACTCTTTATTGGAAGTTGAAAGAGAAACAAGCATAGTCCCAGCCAAGTGGGGGTTCGAATCCAGGCGATTAGGTTTGAGTAATCCGATAATTAGGCGAAAAATGTGTAGAGAAAGCGGCAGTCCCTTCAGTCCTCGTACGTGTTCGTGTACACGATAGTCGACTTACGGAAACCGTTGCTGATTGAAAATCAGCAAAAAAATTGCAATATGATGAAGGTCACTTACAATTGCGAAGCGGCACACATCGTGTACGCTCCCATGTTGTCGAAATACAACCAATCACCCACGTTCATAGCAGGGAGGCAACCATCGCGCGTGATGCAATCGATCGAGTCGCACGTAGGCCCCCAGATCGAGCAGGCGAACTCAGGCTCGCCCGTCTGACGTTTGTAGACAAACTCGCCGTCCTTGGCGAGTACCGCCGCCACGACGGTCGCGTGGTCGAAGGTAATGCAGTTGAAGCTTCCATACATGCCGTCATTAATGTAATCTTGAAGCTTGTAAGATATTTTCCCAGGACCGTCAACGCATGAAGCGAACTTACACATGTAGAACGGGTGGTGGTTAGCCGCAGACCCGTTCACGCCGCCGACGACGCTGCTGGTGTGATCCAGCGGCTCGTCCTCGGCATCCCTGTGCACATGGCGACGAGCGACAACGTTGACGGCCAGGGTGAAGGCCGACGCGACGTAGTAGCGCCCGGGCTCCGCGATGACGCGGACGTGGGACGGGACGTACTTGTCGATGGCGGGGCCAAGAACGTTGACGATGCTGTCAAAGGTCAAACCCGGGGCATTGTTTCCCGGGAATCCGCCTCCGACTTTACAAAGGGTCAGTCATAGGCAAGAGTAACAAGGCGTAACAAGGACTGACCATCGAGAAGCGTCATGTTAAATCCGTAGCTCTTCGCGTCCTCCATAACCTTCGCGGCGTTGCGCACAGCATCGCCGAATGCGTTAGCGTCAAAGCAGCCGCTCCCAACGTGGAAGCTAATGTCGAGATTAGACAAATAATCTTGCGACAATCTAACACAAACCTAACGCCGATCAAGTTCAAACCCAGCTCCTGAGCGACAGCCAACAAGTGGGGGACGGTCTCCAGCGACGCGCCAAACTTCAGCCCAAGCTTGCAAAGAGAGCGCGAATCGTCCGTCAGAATTCGCAGGACGAGCTGGGCGTGCGGCATGAGCTTCTTGATCTTCCTCAGTTCATCCGTGTTATCGAAAGTCATCATGGTCACGCCCAAGGCCGACGCGTAGCGGATGTGCGACGCCTGCTTGCACGGGTTCGCGTAGATAACCTTCGACGGGTCGACGCCGTGATCGATGACCATCTGGATCTCGGCCTGAACTCGAAAGTTAGCGAGGTATATCACAACGCTTAGCTACAAACCTTGCTGGCACAATCAAACCCTATGCCGAGTGACACGAGAGTCTTGACAACGTTCGCGTCGGGGTTGCATTTGACCGCTGGAAGCCGAGAATCAGCATTCGCGCTTGTCAGTCAGCGTTCTCCTACCATAGAAGGGCTCCACGCGGGGCAGCCTGGCCCTCCACTGCGCGTGCTGACGCACCACCTCCCCCATATCCGCAACGTAGAACGCATCCTCGGCCTCCATATCCCCGAACGGCGCGTCCATAACCCTCGACGACAAGATCGTCTCCACCGAGCGGGTGTCATCCGTGGCGGCGGCCGCGGCGAGGCCCAAGTCCTCCTTCCATCCTCCCTCCACCAGGGTCCCCGTGGATCCCAACATCACGTCATGATGGACGCGGTCGCGACCACCTCCCGTCTTGACGGGGTGGTCCTCGAGCACGGACTTGAGAAGCGCGTTGTCGCCAAGGGGGTAGGAATCGACGAGGACCTCTTTCATAACTCGGGTAGTTGAAGCGGGCGGAATCGAGCGGGCAAGAAAATAAATAAACGGTCCTCGGTTTTGCTCTTCCGATTTAAATCAGCGGGTGTCGAAGACTAGAAGTTGGTGCCACGGTGGCTCTGGAAAAAAGAAGTGGGACATGAGATCATTTCTTCGCACGAAGACGGGGCGAAAGTCGCGCGCGAAACACTCACCTGGAGGCAGCAACGTTCCCAGGTGGAGGCTAACCGAAACGCAAACAAAGAAAAAAAATGGAAAAAACAGTCAGTCTTGAGCCTTGATCCACAGATACCAAAAAAAAAAATCACTTCATAATGAGCTTCCCCTCACCTGAATCTGCTTGTTAAGGACGTTTTCGAAAAGGCGCTGAGGGCTGACCCTGAGCGCTTACAAGGTAAAAGTAACGGGACCGAGGGGGGCGACGCAGTGGCCCTTATTAAACACGGCTTTCACGACGGCAATCCGGAGGCTGCCTTGCGATGAGATCGATGGTTCAGGGCCGCGCGGGGAGAGATCGGGGAACCGGTGGCCGGTCGTCGCGGAGGGGGGGG
>JADGJL010000681.1:0-15628 GCA_027600665.1 Irineochytrium annulatum
ACGCTGGCGTGGACCGAGGCGCCGGTTCATGTCACCCGATGTCCTGGCGTCAAGTCCACCCAAAGACTGTAAAAAAGGCCGGCGTCAAGGACTTCCAAGGCTCCACGGCGGGCCCAGGAACCCATCGACGGTGATCACCGCAGGATCATGGCGACGGGGCTATGGCGACGGGGCACCCGACAAGCGGGTAGGGACGGCAGGTTGTTCAAAACCTCCAGGTAAAGTCGACTGCTTTTGCATCAAGTTCCGATCGCTCCCGTCCGTTTTGAAACAGGGTCCGGGACCTTCTGCAGCTGGTCTGGACCTTTTTGGCTCATTCATCGCTGGCATAGGCAAGTAATCGTTTGATGCTTGATGGAATGTCGTGCACCCCATGGTGGCCGGGCAAGAAACGTGCTCTGGTGGCGGATTACCCATCACCCATGCATCATTATTCTACAAACATTCAACATAAAATGCTCTCACTCTTCATCGTCTGGATGACATGCAAGTGGTGTAGGGATTTGATTGTGCCGCTAGCGTGACGACTGACCTGCGTTCGATTGGAGTAGTTGTGAATGTTCGACCGCCGTCGACGAACTGGCACTGTATTCTAGGCTAACTCACCGTGGGGACCGCAGTGGGAAGTCTGGGTAGGGTGAGGCCAGTCCCAATGTGGCGTGTGGCGCAGGTGTCTGTTGAAGAAGGAATTCTCCTCACTGCCCACAGGTGCACACGGGTGTGAGGGAGAGGGCTGGCGTAATTTAATTTATTGGTGAAGGTTTCTCTTCCTCATTCCCGACCATCACCCCACATAAATGTTCATGTCAAGAAATTACACTGGACAACGATTCATGAAGTTCAAGCACATGACGCGTCATGGCTTCCTGGGAGCCTGCAAGTGTACTGGCAACCGCTACACAAGATCTTTACGAGCTTCTTTCCTTTGGGCTTGTTGTTACTGCCCCGCCTGTCTTATGAGCGCGCGTCATTCTGCGTTCTCCCGACAGGAAAAATGAATAGCCCATATTGGAAGATGGCGATCAAAATAGAGCAGCTGCAGCTCCTTGCAGCTCATTTGCAACTCACGCGGATCCTCCACCTGCGGTTTTGGCACCCACGCGGACGCGCGGCCGCTTGCTCCTCCACAAATTCATGAGTGAGTTTACCATAACAACCAAAATTAATTCAGGCCTTCGACGGTTTCGTCCGAAGCGATTTTCAGGTGGTAAATTTTTTTTCGGATGGCGCAATGCATCGGGGTGGAGTGGTAAACCCAGCGGCGCCTCCGCCAAATGTTCTCGAACTTGCGCCCGTCCTCTCGGTTGATCGAGAAAAGGCTTCGCCCAAAGAATCGGAATGCGGCTGGCCGCTGCGACGATTGTCGCTCTGCACATCAACCTCATCCCCTCTCGCCTCTCACTCCAAGATATACAGAGTTATCCTCTAGCCATATATTTTCGCCACTCGCTGTATCCGACACCCCCAAAGATCGGAGGAATCGGCTGTATTTATCCTCTACATCTTGAACTGTCCTCAACACCGCGTGGTCAGCCGGCCTCCCCTCAACCACTTGCCTGCACCACCGGGGCTGTCGACAGAATGGAGTCCCCTACGAACGAACTGCCGTCGCAACCTGCCCTTGTGCCCAAGCTCGACGCCCCTCCCAACGAGCACCGCATCGTCTTCGACTCCCCAACAACGGATCAGCTGGCCTGGAGCAAGGAGCAGCTAGTGTCGTGGACGAGGGACGTGCTCCACGATTGCGTGGCGAGATTCTGCCCAAACGTGCACAGGGACAGGGTCCTGTATGCTGTCGGCGGCCTTTGCATGGTGGTGTCGGCTCCGTAAGTCTTCTTCTCAACCCCGGCGCTGGCTCGATCGTCCTTGCTAACGCCACACCCCCATGCAGGCGACCAATAGGTGAGTTCAGAACCGGGCGGGGGTTACTTCGGGCCGGGACGGGGGACGCGAAGTGGTTGATCGGACAGATGTATTTTGGCGGGTCGCCTCCCCCTCTCCCCTCGCACGCGAAGCGTCCACTCCTTTTATTATAATCTATAACCCCGCACCAATGATCCTTTAAGTGGTACCTAGCAAGACTCACCATGTCACCAACAGGCGGAAAGACAAACCCGGGGTTCCGCGAATTCGTCGGCAAGTCATGCACGGACCTGATCGACTGGCTCCTTGACCGCGCTATCGAACCCCCGCTGGGCGGACGAGGACGGAAGAAGCTCGACGCCGGCGTGGCGCTGCGGTTCCTGGTCGATGTCGCCAACCGCGTGATCGAGCTTGAGATGCAGGGCAGGAAGGATGACGTGGACGAGGCTCTGCTGAGGGGTTTGGATTTGACGGGCCAGGTTGTGCGGGGCAAGATCGTGATTCCGCGGCACTTGAGAAGTGACTACAACGTGACGCGGGGTGGGAGCGGGGAAGCCGACGAGAACGACATTCGACAATCGGCGGATGCATGTGCTGGTGGGGACACCGGATCCGCCGAGGGAGCCGGGAGCACGGGCGAGAAGGCGGCCGGGACGGCAACGGGCAGTCCTTGGAGGATTGGTGTTGGGCTCGGAGGGCGAAGGAGGACGGCGGCGTCTGACTCTGGGGCGGGTGCAGGGTCAAAGTCGAAGTCGCCGCCGAGGGCGCCGGACGCGGATGGGAATGTGGATATCCTGCACGCGGCCGTGAACCTCGTCCCGAGGCCGACTGGCACCGCGGCCGCCCTCCTGTCACCAGCATTGAGTGAGCCGATTCTTTCATTTGGTTAAAAAGACGCTGACAACTTCGATTTCTCCACAGTCATCGACACTACCCGACGTCCTCATGGCCCCGTGCAACCACCTCGGGAGTCCGCCTCGGCCGTCTCCGCGTCGGCATCCGTATCTTCCGTTGCGGCGACAGCAGACCACGCAGTTCGCCCTGTAGACAACTTAAGTACCCTTGACGACAGACATCAACTTCAGCTGCAGCCAGACTTATACCCGCCCGTTCAACTTCAGCCAGATCAATACCAATTCGACCCTTTAAGTCACCAGCAGCAATCTTACCAGAATCAGCAGTACCCGCAGCAGCAACATCAGCAGCAGCATCAGCAGCACCTCCAACAACAGCGCCGTGAACCTCCTCGCGAGCGCGACTACGACTTTGACCTTATTCAACAGCAGCAGCAACAACACTCACAGCGCCCGCGCAGGGGAGATTATGATGAGCGAGAGTTTTACGACTTGGATGATTTCGACCGCGGCCGCGACCGTGATTATGATTGGGACGTTGATGTCGACATCCACCGTGCCCATCCTTTGGGATCGATGCACCCGATCGTCTCCCGTCCGAGCTCCCGCCCAACCACTCCGCCCAGTCGCCGACACAACTCCTCCGCTTCGGGCCAGTCCGCGTCCACCCATCACCCTCACGCTTCGCCTTACCACCGTCACCATCCTCACCTCCTGCATGGCTCCGCGGGCCCCGGTGGCGGTGGCGGGCCACCTAACCATCCGGCGGGCCCGCACCACAACCCCATAAACCACCAGCACGGGAGATGGCCCGCCGACTCCACCGACCCGCCCTGGCCGCCCGTTCACCATCACCAGCAGCAGCATCTCCACCAGCAACGCGGCCACCAGCAGCAACAGCAGCTCTTCATGCATCACCATCGCCATCAACAACACCAGCAACACCAACTCGCACAGATGCGCGGCCACGGCCCTGGGTCCGGACAAGGACCGCCAGGCGATGACGGTGTCGGCGATCACGGTGATACAAGCGGGCCAAGCGGGGGTCCGTCTGTGGGCCGTGGACGATGGAGTAGCGGTGAAGACGGGTGGGCGGATGCGTGGAACGAGAGGGAGGGTGACGGGCGTAGACGTTAACGGGTCGGCACCGAGGCCAGTGTTTACGAATTGGGACTTGAGCCTTACGCGTCGAAGGGCAGACGCTTGCAAACACCGGTTGAGATGGGGATAACTCGTTTTCCCCTTTCTTGTTACTTTGCATATGGGGATTGGGAAGAAGACATACCCGTGCATTGGTGTATGCATTGAAAGCAGTTTTAGTGTGCGGGGGGTTAAGTCGGGACTTATCTACGAGGTTGAATTGCCTCCGCGGAATTAGTTACTCTGCCACGTCTAATGTTCGTTTAAGTCTCTTTCCTCGTTACTCAGCTGGAATTGACCTTTTTCTTTCAATTTTTATTTTTTTTATTTTGCACTCAACATACAATCGCGACATTGCAAGCACACTCGAGGGGACCGAGGGATATGATGGGAGGCTCGGTTGCTTTCTTGTTAATAATTCGTATAAATTATTCACCAGCGCGCGACTGCACTCGAGTGGTAGTTTTAGGGGTTGTAATTTTGTAATGTAAAATTGCGATAAAAGTGTATACACCTGCGCCCCTAAAACAGTTTGGTTTGCATTTACTGCTTACAACAGTCTGGCCCTGCAACGTATGCGCGCAGGTGGAGGCACGGGTATCCCGTGCAATACATGCTCGGCCTGTACTCATGAGCTTAGTGACTAACTGGCGGCGAAACGTGCCCCGGCGCCGACCAGGAAAATATCGGACATATTAAAGCCTTCGTGCGGTGATATCAGTCGTAAACATTATGATATTTGCCTCATGTAACCCATAGAAATGAAGTTCTCCACATCCGTCCGCCGCAGATAATGCTGGCTATGCTTTGTCAACCTGACGATGCTGCCGCTATCCAGCACGACCTCCCCAATCTCCCGCAACACCCTGACTTCAATGTACAAATCCCGTGGCGGAACGAGTGGCGCACCGATATCAACGTCCATAAATGACCCTCTAAGATCTCCCAGGAGCTCCCTGTATGATGACAGGAAGTCGTGCTCGGCGGGCGACATGTTCTTCCGAACCTCCACGGGGAATCCCGTCCCGTTCCCGCCGTCGGCGTCCCCTCCAACACTGTCGGCGGCCGCCCCGCCGCCAAGGTCCCAGGCAATCGCTCTGATCAGATCCACCCGATGCCGGTGGTAGATCAGCAGCGCTCGCTTGTTTCTCGTGATGGACAGCTGATGCATCGTGAGGGCTACTTGGAGCGACTTTTGCCGGCTCTTCGCCTCCATCTGTGCACGCACGCGGCCAGCGTCAGTATACGTTCGTCAACGAACCATGATATAGCAGCATGGTCCTAACCTCCTCCTCCTGATCCTCGAAGACGGAGTGCTTCAAGGCGTCGATATCCCGCTTCGCAGTGAGGCAGCCGTCGAACAGGAACTTGGTCTCGCCGATGATGTTCCGTATCATGTCATCGTCGTACCCTTGCAAGATGTCGGCCCGCCGCTTCAGCTTCCTTATGAGCTTGTTGCTTTCCTCGCTGCGGTTCAGGCGTTAGAAGGATCTGCGGCGAACGAGGCAACACACACCCATAGACCATTGTCGGACAGCGATGTCCGCAATTAATAACCCGTTTAAACAAGTGCACATGCAATATGTATTTGTAAAAAAATGTCTAGATTACTATTTCTATGATGCTAAATAAATTAACAGACAAAAAAAATAATTAGAAACTACTATCGTCGCGGCTCGGACCCCCTGACTTGTCCCATGTCCCTTGCGAAGCTTCCTTTGACGGATTCGTGCTCCCGTCAAGCTTCTCCTTGATGGCATCCAGCGCATCCATTATGTTGTCGTTGTTTGAACTCGCTTCCATCCGCGTAGCCGCAACGAGCTTACTTAAGCCAAAAACTGTGTTGGCCTCGGCCAATCCAGACGTCTCTCGTGAGAAGGGCATCTTCCCATCAAAGCTCTCCGCCCGTTTCGTGATGGCTGCCAATTCCTGCAGGGACATCGTGCTTTCCATACGTTTCGACGCCAGCTTGTCTTCCTCCACAGCGACAATTTGCTCCAGATCGCTAGAAACCGGCGTCTCCGCCGATTGAGGTGCCGTCCAACTTTTTGGTGACGGTGCGGGGCCAAGTATAGGCACAGTAGGTGTCGCCTCCTCCGTTGGGACTGGCGACAGCAATGGCGGGGCCACCTCGTCTTCCTGCACACTTGCTGGCGTATTCGCAGCAACCTCGGACATCTCCCGATTAAGTGATTTCCCCGCAGGAGCGTTTTGACTAATGCCCTTCTTCCCTTTGAAACTCCGTAGGCTCGAGCTTCGGCTCCGGACGGAACTCGGCAGAGAGCTCAGCGACACTTCCCTTTCAACTTTTTTCCAGATGGATACCACGTTTTGCCGAACGCTCATCTCGACGATCTCCTTATGGACGGCACCGACCATATGCGCCAAGGGGTGAGCGTACTTTTCCCGCGGGAAAGAAACTTCCTCAAGCGGGCTATCCTCCAACGGGGAATCGATTGTACCTCGATGATCCTCGTATATTGTCAGAACCCGGAATAGGCGGAAAAGGATGTTCTGAAGCTCGTCCTGATCAGATCTGTTCATGACAAACCATCTGGTCAAATGGATGAATCTTAAAATGGCATTACCCATCAACAAGCTGCTCCTCGTCGGCGGCCCTCATCAGGATAAGGTGTTGCGCGTGTAGGTCGTCCAAAGCACAGTTGACCTCTTCGGGACTCATACTAGACAGGTGCGCTCCCTCCCAACGATCTATCACCTCGGTGACTGCCTTCAGGCGTTCCTCAAATAATTCCCTTCTCTGCTCATCGGAAAGGTGCCCTATTGAAACGATTTGGCCGTTCCCGATCTTTTGGAAGTGCTTGAAGTACGTTTGCATCCACTTTGCGAGATCCTTTTTCCGTTTCTACGTTTGCAAGGTTTAAGCGTCAGAAGGATGATGCGCTGCCTATTATCAATCGATAACGTACCATCCCCGATACGGCACGAGCGCGCTGAACAAGCTCAATCGTATGAGACCGCATCATCCGTTGGTCAGCTTGATTGACAAGCGGGTGCACGCTCCGTGGGGGGATCAACAACGAGTCGTCAAGGGTCGTGGGAAAGACTGAGGTTGAATAAGTTTTATCTGTCACAGCAGGGTTTAGCGTTCGGACGTGTGACAAAATCATTACGTGGATCGAGGCTCTCAAGATTGGGTGACGCAATAGCCACAGTGGCGCGGATATTATAGGTGCTGTCTTTCAAGAACGGCGTCGTCTCCTTACTCAGTTTAAGCTTCGATCTATTTAGCTTCGCCTTGATGGATTCATCGAAGAAAAGGATCTCGTAATCCGATTCAGGGCGTTCGATTCGATCTAAGGTAAATTGCGCAAAGGATTGGGTGTTTACTAGTTGGGACAGGAAGGGCTTCAAAGAATGAGTTAGGCCTGATGACTTAATTGCAATCCTACCTTCGATTCTTTATCTTGCCCATTAATGAAATCTTCCTTCTTAAACCAGTCCTCGAGAACGAGATTCATCCCTTGGATGTTGGCGATACTCGGTGTAAGGCACAGATCCACCTCCGAGCCCTTCCGCGCCGCATCTTCCTCCATCGCACGCTTCAGCGGTTCGGGGATCACCAGGCATGTCCGATAATTCTTCAAAAGGGACGTAAACACTTTCAGGAAGGACGCCTGGATTTTCCGGTCGTTAAACGTGTTTATGCATGGATGGCATTCAATCAGCGGCAGGCACTTCGAATGGATGCTGAATCCGCAAGCTAATCTCGCGTTAGACAACCCACGGCGTTTTGTGGTGCAAAGCTTACATTCACATTTCAGAACGGGAGGGTTCTCCGGATTTCGAAGCTCCTCCTGACAAAGCCTGCAAAGGTGCTCAGGCATCTTCGGCATGCAATCCCCCTTTAGCAACGTCGCTGACCCCGTGACCTGACGCTTCCCCGATGTATTCCCATTTAGGCTCAACTGGCTCGACAGATCGTTATTGCTCAATTGATCCCTGCTCGAGCTTCTGCTCTTGACCCCAAACACCCTGCTAAACGTCGGTAGGCCCTTCGAAACCTCTCGGACGGGTGGGGCCGACAGCTGGTCGTTCGAATTAAGTGGGGTCGCGGACAAGTTTGTCGTGGATGGGATGTTGGTCCCCAACGACGTAAGCACCTCGACGTCATCGTCCCCAATGTCCGCCTCCCTGCCTGCAGGTTCCAACCGCACCTCCGTAAAAACATGACCCTCGTGCCGCAGCGCAGCAAGATTCTGTAGTGATCCGCCGCTGTTGCTTTGTGCTGGAGAGGCGGGTGAAGGAGTCGGACCATTCCCGTTATTCACTTGATTAAAAAACGTCGGGCTGGTGATGGCGCTAGATGTGGTGGAGGCGACCGACATCGATATCCGGGTCGCCACTGATTGGTTTCGAGAAAGGAGCGAGATGCCGTCGGAGGGCTGCATGAACATCCGATCGTTAGTGTTGTTTGAGCGATGCCGCCGGGGTATTGACGCGGCGCGGACCGGATGTGATGCGGAAGAGGATGACGAGGTTAAGGAGCTGAGTATTGATGTGAAGTTTATCCCCTAACACCGTTTCATTAGTTCCTCTTTCGAGTGACGAAACTTACGCTATCGGCGGTTGCCTTCGCACTATCCGGATATGGGGATACAATAGATGAACCAGGGGATTGCTATGTACGGATCGATGTTAGGAAGTACCGTAGGAATCAGCAGCTTTGCATACCAAATCGGAATCCTAGCGATATGAATAATTAGCAACTTGACAGCTAAGGCACAAAAAAGTATCACTTTCACGTACATTATCCTCCGGATCATCCGTCTTCACGGGTATCCCTATGTACGCCCCGTTGCTTGGGTCATCCCCGGAAATAACCAGCGGTGCAAGCGGTGGCAGGGTATTCGGGTCCCCATACTCGGGGGTCGCCGATCGCGTCCGTCTCCTCGAAGTGTCCTGCGTCGGTTTCCGGGATCTCGTCATTTCATGAAGCCGGTCCGCATCCTCGCTGCCGTCCAAAGACCGTGATGCCGTCAGGGTATGTCCAGGGGCTAATCTTACGCGTAAGAACAGGCCTCCGCCGGAACTTCAGCTCTTACTTAAGTACGTCTGCCCGTTCGGAGAGAGTGAATGCGAAGGATCCGCTCTCACGGAATCCAACGACGTCCGACGATCCGGTCTTAAAGACTTCTGCGACGTCGCGGCCGCCAGCGCCTTGTGCGCGGCCACCTCCACCTCATTTGCGACCCATCGCCTAGACAGATTCGCGAAGGGAACCAGGACCCCGTTCGGATAGGCGTACTTAATCGTTATCGGGACACCCTTCATGGCCTCCTTCTGCTGAGACAGGTTCTGGTTTGAACCCGTCGGGAAGGTCGTGCCAGTGTACTTGTATAGGCGGGCAAGGAGCTTCTTGCGATCGCGCGGCGGGATAGTCGGCAAGTCTATCCCAGGAGGTATTTCGATGATGTTGTTATCGATGTCAACGACTGCAGCCTGCGAAATTATTAGCACAAAGAAGCCATCTATAATGTGCCGTACGTCCACAGGCCTATACTCGTCCTGATCCTTCTTCTGAAAGTAATCCCTGTGAACGCCAATGATGAACGGCATTGGCGCCCACAGGTAGCTCAAAAGCTTCTTTGGCAGTACAGGGATCAGGACGTGCGGGTACGTCAGCGGGTAAAACAGCAAACATAGGCTCTCGACGGCGAAGGTCAACATGGACAAGTGCGAGGACACGAAAATGATCTTCTTCTCCATGAGGCCCAGCTCGAATAACGTGACTATGTTGGGGAGCGACAGCGTCCGGAAGAAGGGATATAATGAGAACTGCGGTTGTGTTAGTAACGTTGCGCTTGCGAATAAAGTCTTACATTCTGCAAAACTTGGATTGAGTTTACCGGCGGACGTGAACAGAAGAGCTGAAGCTGGCCGATGGATATGCAGAGCTCCACCCGGCCAGGCGGAGGAAGCGGGACTTCACACATTAGATTGATCAAAGACCTCTCCAACGGCGCGTACGTCCCCGCCGGCCGATTAAGCGTGTAATCATAATGCCCCGTGACGACCTTTAGCAACTCCCTCAGCCAATCATTGAGCAGATCGTGCCACGGCCAGTGACTGAGCAAGCCAATGGTTCTCGGCGCGTACACGTTGTCCACGTCGACAAGGAGACTCTGTAGCGGCGCCAAAAGCTCTCGAAACAGCGCCACCTTCTCCTCCGCCTCCGCCACAAGATCCGTCAACTGTGCAGCATCGAGCTCCTCTGCTTCGGGGTCCGGATTTCGAGGGTCCGTCTTGGCTCCGTTCTTGATCTTCAAAATAGCCTCCTGGTTCACCGCGAGTTGGCTTTGGATATGCTGCATGTATTCTAAATCGCTTTGGGCCTGTATTGGTGACACCGTTATTCCGGCGGGGAAAACATTCGATTTACCAGGCATTCGGACCGCCAGTCCTCTATCATGGTTTCCAGCTGTGAGGCAAGGGATGGATGGAGCTTCTCATAAACGGTCACGCAGACCCCGTACAGTCGTGACGCGTCCGCCTTCGTGATGATCTAACACAAATACTTAACACACGTGCTCCCGCCAAAAAAAAGGCTTTCTCACAAATGAATGATACGTCGACGGCGGCGGTCCCTCGACGTCGTGTTGCAGTGAGATGTCCATTGGAAAACAAAACTTTTTTGAAGAAATGTTATCTTTTCAGCAAAAGTGACTGGTCTCACCATGGGCAAGTAATTTGGAAAGGCCTCCTCCTCTGAGTAGTCGGTCGTGGGATACCGGCATAGCACGTCCCCTTCGAACTTGTACTCTATTGGATGCGTCCTCTTCATCTTGGAGGCACAAGGAGTCATGGCGGAGGTTTCCACAGGGAGGGCCTTCGGCTGGTCCGGGATGATTTTGGGCTGATCCGTGGTCACCACCACCCTCGGCTACATATCCCGTCAGCATAAACCAAATGCCCAAAATCCAAACCAGCTTTGGGTCCAAGAAGTTGAGCGACGTGGCCAACGACACCTGTGAGCCCCGCGTGTCCATGCTGTCCCCGCTTCCACCAAGATACGGTGGATGTATCGGTGTGGGCTGGACATCGTCGAAATGAACCGACTCCTCAGATGCGGCCGCTGCCATCGACGACGGGTCCGGCTGCGCGATGCTGGAGAGATCGCTATCTGGGACGACCTTTTCGGAGAGCTTGGCGGCCGGGGAGATGCCGACCTGGAAGAAGTAGTCGACGAACCGGCTTGAGGATGGGGTTGTGGCCATATCGAGATCTTGAACTTAGCTCAAGGGCCAAATCTTTGACCGACTGTTCACCACAATCCCCGATCGCTGGCTCGCACCTGAACCGAAGATCCTGGCTGTCCAATGTTGTAGCAGATGCTCTTAAGTTGTGCAAGCTGAGAAGCGGACACAGGGGCTCGTCAGCAGAAGCTTTAAAGATCACACTTGATGGAACCACCGCCAGCCCTTCTCCCTCCCTTCCGCGCGCAGACGCCTTGCCGAAGACCGAGGACAAAGGACCTGCTGGAAATAAATGGGCACGTGGAAGCAGAAGAGACGGCTTCTCGCAAGGCTACCCGGGAAGAGGCCGGTGGGACATGGACGCAGCGAGAGGGCTTGCTTTTGCGTCGCCATGATGCTGGATTGTCGAGTTGCGGTCCATGTACGAGGCCCCTTTCTTTATCTTGTGGCGAGGATTGAGGCTTTCGTGAGATTTGGAGCCAGATATTGTAGCATGCAGGCACTTTTCTCAACGCGAGGGTGGGCAACCAAAGAATGCATTTACGAGGCCGAATTACTGAGGACAGCTTGCGCGCACTCCCTCGTAGACCGTTTCTCCATTTGGCCTGCATTCATTCTTTAAGTTGCCGGCATTTTGTCGTGATCATCAGTGACACGTAGCGTCGGAGAACTGTCACAGTGAATATAAAGAAGGCAATCCAAATTTATTACACCTAATGTTTTACGGCCAAAGGTTATGGCCTTTTGCGAAGACCGCACCTTTCGTCGTCACATTGAGCCTTCCCATCTACCGTAAAAGGCTCCTCCGTCGCAGTGATGTGTCAACAGACGGTGGACGGTGAGAAGACGACGCTACGCTTTGCGAGTGGGAGTGCTTTCAGCTCCAAGGCGCGCCTTCTGTGGTATACCGCTCTACGACTGCGGGATTGATCTCCTGCAGGAATCAAAGCCCAAGACACACGGAAGTGGCACCCCGTTCAACAACCAGCACAGAACCAGACGCACTTGGTTTTGACGTCGCCGTCCTCAAGGGCAACTTCCAGTAGCCTTCCTCGACATTCTTCCCTTCAACACAACCGTAGAACCAAATGCACCGTATCCCCGTCGCTCACACCACACTCCTCAATTGTCCTCCCGTCTTCTAGCAGCTTCCCTCCAAAAATGAGTCGCTGCTGCTCCGCGGGGATATCCATCACTATTCTGATTTTCTCTTTAACGCGCTCGATCGTATCCCGAGACGAGACATGCACGCACGGGGTCGGTCTCCCGGACAGCGTCTTGACGTATATCACCATGTCGTCGTCCGCCCCCGCAACCTTCGACGGCTCCTCTGCCATGTCACCAGGTGTAACCGTTAGTCGGTCCTCGACCGCGGCTTCCAACGCCTCCGCCCAAACCTCCCCCCTCGGCTCCCCAAAGACCGCCCTGTAGGCCTCCACCGTGGCCCTCATTCTCCCCCTCCTCACCTCTGTCCCATCGAACGCCGCCAGCGGACAATGGTCGATCACCCCATCGACCCCGACAAGCGCCGCGCACACGTCTCTGTACAGCGACGGCATGCACATCAGATCATGCCAGATCTCGTCAATCGCGCCTGTGGGGCCCATGCGCGCGGGATCCGCCGCGAGGGACTTGAGGAGCAGGAAGCGGTGCAGCTCGATGATGAGGGTGGTGACGTCGACGGCGGGGTAAGGATTTTTGAGGAGGGTGAGGGCGTAGAGCGGGTGGAGGTTTATGGAGGACAGCGCGGTGGCGCGGGGGGCTAAGTGGGAAGGGGCGGCGGCTGGGATGAGGTCGGAGGGATGTATGGTGCTGGGGAGCGTGAGAGGGAGCTTTGAAGGCAGTGGACTTACAAGATCGTGCTGGCGGCGGACGGGGGAGGAGGGTTGGCGATGGTGGGAGACATTGGATTGCAAATATCTGATACCTTCAAGCCGCCCCAAGCTCGTTCTCACATATGTGAGGCTCAAGCCACACAAGGTCACTCTCAGTGCATTATTTGACAGCTCAGATGTCTAAAACTGCCGCTAACTTGTAAAATGATATCACGAGAAGTCGAACATAGGAGTAACAATGAGATGCATGCTGATTATGCACTTTTTATTGTCGCCTTCCGCAAGAAAACAAATAACCCGAGCGCATTCAAATCCACAACATCCCAAACATCTTGCTCTGCATCAGCAAAAACGACCCCATCCCAAACACCACCAAAATGATCGCGGTCCTGGGCTGCATCCTCTCATGCGCCAGCTTGGCTCGAAAGTACGCGGTCAATGGGTCGTCCCTTCCCGGCTTCCTCCCCATCCCCATGCCCACGCCCATCCCCATCGAGGAACCGGGTCGGTTGCCATAATGCTCCTCCTGATGCATCTCATAGTCGAACACCGTCCCACCACGCCTAAAACCCGGTGGCGGTGCGCCCCGTGCGCCGGTAGTGTTGCCCCGACGGAAAAGTATCCAGTCCTCGGGAGTGATGTCGGACCGCCGACGGAAGGGCGGGCGATATCGGCCGCTGTTACCGCCAGCGTTGCCGAAGCCCGTTCCCATATTAGATGATGTTGAAGAAGAGGAGGAGGGGGAGTGTCGGTTGTTGAAGTCCAAGGTATCGTCGTACTCCCGTCTTGATCGTGCGTTGGAGAGCGTAGAGTATGCCTCGTTGATGTCGATGAACTTTTCGTGGGCCTCGGCGCTGCCCGGATTCTTGTCTGGGTGATATCTAGAGCAGGGGGTTAGAGGATTAGAGGAAATGGAGGAAAGGGAGGGCTCACTTGAGGGATAGCTGGTAGAACTGAGTCTTGATCTCCTTGGGCGTAGCGGACTGCTTCAGGTCCATGATGTCGTAGAAGGACCGAGCCGCCTTGCTTGCATAGTGGCGGCACCGATGCATGGCGATGGCATTGACACAGAATTGACGACTGCCTTGAGGTTTTTTCCAAATCATTTTGCCCACCTATGCCAAATCAATCGCTTTTCTATCAAGGGTCTATGGCGGCAACATTTGCAACCCGCAGTGCAAGAAATGCTTCGCCTAAATTTAAACGATAAATGCCATGTAAAAAGTCTTAAGCCATGTATTTTTCTCATCTGGATTACAGTAAAAACGCGGTTGTTTGAGATAAATGCCCAAGCCACATGCATCCGCCGCAGGGACACTACCAACGCGATACACCCTTGCTAGGTCCTTGGCGGTCCCGGCGGCCTCCGAGGACGCGACGCCTGATATAATCACGAGGCCGGCGTACCGCAGCAGCGGATGGTTAACTCGCCTGACATCCCAGGGATCCCCGTGCAAACCCTCCACAGTCCCTCGAACCCCCTCAACCCGCGACTTCAATGACGACAGGCTCTAAGGAGCGATTGGACCCTACATCTGCGCCGTGAGAGCATCGGGGACGACCCTGACATCACCGCAGGATTCGAATCCTCACACCCGACACCGTCCCCACGCGTCGCGCTCCCTGCTCGACCTCCGATGGCTATAAAACTACGTTGCTCCGCCTTTTAAAGACGAGCGATTGATCGATCCTCTCCCTCGCTCACACCTCTCAACCTTATATCACCTCTTCAACCTGCCTCCTCGTTCATCACCTCCGCCACCGCCCATCGATCATTACCTCGCTCCTCGCCCACCTGTCTCCTCGCGGTCAGCACGATGTCCGCCCCGTCGTCGACCGTCATGCCCCCGCGCCCGGCCCAGGGAACCGTCGGCAAATCCCTTAAAGTTGTCGCCAACGTCTACCGGATTACCGATTACCCCAAGAAGGTGGCTCATCTGCGTAAGTTCATTGGGTGGGAAGAGTTGGGGATGAGGGAGGATGAGCGAGGGCAGGCTGGGTGAGCGCATGCATGACGAGACTGGAGGGGAAACGGGACGCGCGTCTCGTGTTGCATCTCCTCCTTATTAACCTATCCTTACATCTTTTATCCTCTGCACTTCCCACCCTTGCATCTCACACACGTATACCCATCTACAGATGAGTTCAAGTGCGTGCCATGGGGTTCCCATCGCTCCCGCCTCCGCGTCCTCCACGAGATCAGTGTCACCCACCGCGGCGCCGGCACCGATCTCGGCGACGAATTCCTGCCCGTCTTCGACGGCAACCACATCCTCTATACCGCGCGCCCCTTGCCGAAACCCGAGATCACGCTGCGCGTCACGCTGCCGGACGAGGGCGGCGGGTCCGGGTCGAGCGGGTCCGGCGGTTCCGTGAGCGGGAGCTCGGCGAGCGCGGCGAGGAGGAGGAGCGGGAACGAGTTCACGGTCACGATCATTAAGAGAGCAGAAGTGGATATGGGACGGTTGGCCCCGTTTTTAAGGGGGAAGAGGGTGACTACGCCGGCGGACGCGATCCATTTGTTGAACCTCGTCGTGGGCCAGAAGGGGTCGGAGATGTACACGCAGGTTTGTGGTCTGCGTTCTATAGCTTGATTTCAGCGGGTTCCTGGACGGAGGTGCGGGTGTAGGAGGAGTAGGCTGTGTATGGAAGGGAGGGGATACGAGGATGGTTTGAGAGTTAGCGATTACCGTTATCCCTCCCTTAACTCACCCCCAAC
>JADGJL010000682.1:0-15617 GCA_027600665.1 Irineochytrium annulatum
CCGCAACCCCATCACCACCACCACCACCACCGAGACGGCACCCAGCCGCCCGTCATCGTCCCCTCCCAGCCCATCCACGCGACCGCGCACGACCTCTCCCGCCGCGACCTGACGCGCACCTGCAACGCCCTAGCGCGCCTCCCCTGCGTCCAGCGCGCCCCCCACATCCTCCTCCTCGCGCTCCTCCTCGCCAACAAGCTCCTCGCGAGCCCTTACTCCCTGCCGGGCAAGCTCGGCTCGGACGCGTGCGGCATGATGGTGGCGGTTTCGATGCTGGCCGAGGCGCAGCTGTGCGATCGGCAGACCAGCACCAGGACGTGGGGTGGATGTCTCGGGTATGGGGACTTTGGGGGCGCGAAGTGCGCGAGGCTGAAGAGGGACGCGTTGGAGGCGCTGGGGTTCAGCACGATGGTTAGGGTGGAGGAGTACGTGAGGTGGTTGAAGAGCGTGAGGGAGGCCGTGAGGATGGCCGAGATGCTCGGCGGTGGAAGTGGGAAAGGTGACGCTGGGGTTGAGAAGAAGAAGAGCGCGGGCGTCAGTGCTTAATTGTGCACCACTTCAACGGGCAAGCCGGGCCCCGCTCTCATTTTTATATTATCTTTAGCATAGCCTCTTCTTACACACATGTTATGCCCGTGCCGACCGAATCCCTTTATTCACATACTTTTACTCACTACTATTGTTTCTCTGATCTATTTATACACATACATCAACACTCATGAAGGAACATGTATTCTGACATTCCATGATATAAATTGCATGAAGCCTATGTTGACTTGAGAGTTATTGCCGCTCTATATCCAAACAAATCAAATTATTTGTGCACTCACAGCTGCCGAATCGACATTTTTATTAAAGAGTCGGGAAATGTGTGCCAAGGCCGAGGGTCGCTGGGCCAGACTGCAGCATCGTGTGCTTTGGACGGTCACGTCTCCTGGCATGTTCCCCTCGGCCAACTTGATCGCTTGCTTGGTGTTTTTGGTTCTTCGCTTATCGGCTTCCTGTTTATATGTGAAGTGGCCTTTTCGCACCATTCGGTAGAGGCACCATTCGGTAGAGGAGACTGAGTTTACATCCCTGACAGATAAAAATAAGGACGTCTCAACTGGTGTGTGGAATTGACTTTGTTGAGGAAGCAAAGCTATGAATTGACCTTCGCCGCGATCTCTTCACCAAACCCCGACCGAACTTGACGACCCGCAGGCCTATGATCAACCACAGCGGCACCGCCGTCCTCCTCGGCCTCATCGCCCTCTCCTCTTGCGCGATTCCTCCCCCAGCATCCCCCATCATCACAGCCCCCACCGCGGGTCCCGTCCGGACGCGTAAGCTCTCCCCACTTTTTACCTGTCTGAATCTGTGGTCGCCAGCGTTCTACGAACCCCCCAACGGCTCCCTCCTCCTCTCCTTCTGGACAGACACATCAACAACGAACCCCTACTCCCCTCCAGACTCGCCATCGCAGCTCAACTCCCGCCTTGGGAAATTCGCGTCGGCCTTCCAGCTGAGCCAGAACATACCGTTGACCACGATACCGGGCAGCGGAGGTTATCTGAACACGGCGAACCTGACGTTTTTGGAGGCGACGCATTCCGATGCGGTGTTGGTCTTGACGATCTATGTCGGAGGGGACGGGTTCGCGGATGTGGAGCAGGAAGATGTAGATCATCTTGCGGGGCAGCTGTTTAATATCACGGATGCGAGCCACTCGAACCGGAGGGTCATACTGCGTCTGGCGCCGGAGATGAACGGTGATACCTCCTCCACTTCACCTCCTATTACAACGTCCTAACACGATGCTACAGGCAACTGGTATCCCAAGTGGCACGGCCGCCCGCTTCAGTACAAGGCCTTCTGGCTCCGCATCTACGAAGCCGTTAACGCCGCGGGTGCCAAGGTTGATTTCCTCTGGTCGCCGAACGCAGCGGACGGGTACCCCTTCGGCGGCGGGCCCGTGTCCGCACCTGATGGTTTATTCCCCAACGCCACAGAATACCATGAGTTGGACACCAACGGTAAAATTCCCCCCTCATCAGGATTCGGTAATAACATTTACTTGAAGGTGACGGCGTCGTGGACTCGCACGACGACCCCTTCGCGCCGTACTACCCGGGGGACGACGTCGTTGACTGGGTGGGGCTGAGCGTGTACTGGAAGGGGTATCAGGGCGAGGAGAGTTCGTTGAACGTCCCGGCGCCGGGTAGCTTTTTCAGTGACATGATCACGGGATCCAATCCAAGGGTGGCGGGTACGACTCACGGACCGGAGGTTTACAATTTCTATGCGACTTACGCGGCGGGGAAGGGAAAGCCTTTTGCGGTGAGTTTTTTTTTTTTTTTGTTGGCGAGGGTGTGAGGGGGATGGTTTAGTGGGAGGGTGGAGGGACATTCGTAGGGCGAGGGATGGCTGGAGGGAGTGTGGAAGCTGGCTGCTTGTGAAGCGAGCAGTCCTTTGCATCAGATATCGCCCCGGAGTCGCTGTTGTTGATCTTCATCATTTTAAGGCCGGTGAGACGGGCGCCGCCTTCGACGTTAATTCGGATTCGGCAATCGGGCAGACGTCGTTCCAGAGAGCGTACTGGGGCAGCTTCCTCACGAACCAGGCGTTCTTGGATACGTTCCCTCTGCTCAAATGCGTCAATATATTCGGTATGTGCATCATCCTACGATCCGCGGCCTCTCTAATTCTTTTTCTTTCGCTAACCCGACGACTAGAATTTAAGAAATTTGGTACGTAGTTCGTTACTCCTTTTTTCCACCCCTTACAAACTCTGACATCGTCCTTCCGCAACAGACGACAATCTTGTCCGCGATTTTCGCCTCACGTACGACCCGCTCGTCCGGGCACAGTTCCTGGCCGATCTCGCGCCGGTCGAGAATCGAATCCTGTGGGCGCAGCCTTTGGCCGTCGCGGTCGGCAGCGTCAGCCCGAACTGGACCGTTCAGGACGGTGAGGAGAGGAAGATCGAGAGGCCTGAGCCCGTCACGACGCAGGTTTTCTCGGTGAAGAGTTTGGCGGGGGAGAGGGTAGGACGATTATGGATGGGGAGGGCGGTGGCGGTGGCGGGTTTGGTTAGCACGCTCTTTGGCCTTTTGTAGATCACTAATTACTCACCTTGTATTCGAATATTATTTATTGTGGATGTAGACACGTACATTAGTGAGGGCGAGCTGTTTCCTATTCATTGTCATCATAGAGACTTGCGCTTTTCTTATATGAACCTATGTACATTAGTGGCATGTTTGTAATTCCTGTGGCCTTATAATACATACTGAATTTTGAAGTATGACTCAACGTTTCCACAAGGATTGTTTAACAGCGAAAGAGGAAATGTCAATACACTACTGTTTTATCCTTACGTTTTTCTACGCGAATTCCTTCGTACTGATCCCACACATCTTGCTAGACATCATTTATGCTCAGATCCTTGAGAGTCATACGGTTTTGTTGCTACTTGCCTATGGAGATGATCCATCGTCTTCGTGGTACTGCCGATTATTTGTTCCTACTTAAGGGCGGACGCGGTGGACCCATAGTCGACAAGCTGACCGTTCTTCCTTCCGCGCGTCCCTTCTGGATTAGCACCATCACAAACGCGATTTAAGGAACCGAATTACAACATCGTCCTCATCTGCCCTTAAAATTTCAGACCGGTTTTTGATTGAAATTAAGAACCACCACCATCGTCGCGTAAAGTGAGGCCTGCTGCCCCAGATCACGCACCCTTCGTCCTCGCGCATCTAGCCAGTCACCCTCCTCATAGCCTTAGCCTGATCGCAGATCCGCAAGTATGAACGAAGAATACGATGTCATAGGTGAGTGACATCCCGTGTTGGTGGGGTATATATGGCTGTATTACTCGCGGAGGCGTGGAATTGGGACAAGCGCGCTGCATTCGAGCCCGCTTGAGCTGATCATGCTGGTACGAGGACGGCGCGGCGTTTTGGTTGGCATGGGATCGCGATCGCGGACGGCAGTGCGAACGTGAACGTGAACGGATGCATCTTGGTCCTTGATCCCGCGTGCTTACATTGATGTCCGTTCTTGTATAGTCCTCGGCACTGGCTTGACCGAGTGCATTCTCTCCGGGCTTCTTTCCGTCGAGGGCAAGAAGGTATTGGGACTCCGTCATTGTAATCGCAAGTTTAACGGGGCGTGATACTTACCCAGGTGCTCCACATGGACCGGAATGACTACTACGGCGGAGCCTCTGCCTCGTTGAACCTCACTCAGGTAAAATTCTCGCGCTATGGAGTACTTACTCGATACTTACATACTTCTCCGCCCATCAGCTCTACCGCAAATTCCGCTCCGGCTCCGAACCCCCGGCCACCTACGGCCGGGACCGCGACTTCAACGTCGACCTGATCCCTAAATTCGCCATGGCGTCCGGCGAATTTGTTAACATCCTCTACCACACGGACGTGACGCGCTACCTCGAGTTCCGTCAGGTGGCCGGCTCCTACGTTTTCCGCGACGACCACATCTCGAAAGTGCCCGCATCCCAACAAGAAGCCCTGACCTCCAGCCTCATGAACCTGATGGAGAAGACGCGCGCCAAGTCGTTTTTCGAGTTCATCCAGTCGTATGACTTCAAGGACCCGGGGACACAGAAGGGTCTGGACTTGGATAAGGTGACGATGGCAGATGTGTACAAGAAGTTTGGGCTCGAGCCCGGGACGCAGGACTTCATTGGGCACAGTCTGGCGTTGTGGTTGGATGATGAGTATATGCAGAAGCCGGCGAGGGAGACGTATGAGAGGATTTGTTTGTACATGAACTCGATGGCGAGGTGGGTTCTTCTTACTTGTGAGCGTAAACGTCGATTTTATTTAAAAGGTTGCGACAAAAGGTATGGGAAGAGTCCTTACATTTACCCGCTCTACGGTCTTGGCGAGCTGCCGCAAGGGTTTGCGAGACTGTCGGCTATTTACGGCGGGACCTACATGCTGAGCAAACCGGTGGACGAGATTGTCTACGAGGGCGGGAAGGCCGTTGGAGTCAAGTCCGAAGGCGAGGTGTGAACATTCCGCAATGAAGGTAGTTCAAAAACGCTAATAGTTGGACCATAGGTGGCCAAGGCAAAGTGCATTATTGGCGACCCGACCTACTTCCCGGACAAGGTCAAGAAGGTCGGGCAGGTAGTTAGGGCCATCTGCCTCCTGAACCACCCGATCCCGAACACGGCCGACGCCGACTCGCTTCAGATCATCATCCCGCAGAACCAAATCGGCCGGAAGCAGGGTATGTCGTTTGCCTTTTGCACATTGTCATTGCCACTAATATATTCGCTTAAAGACATCTACATCGCCGCCATCTCAGGCGCGCACTCCGTTTGCTCGAAGGATCATTATATCGCCATCGTCTCCACGATCGTTGAAACCTCTGACCCCTCGGCCGAGATCGAGCCCGGCCTCAAGCTCCTCGGTTCCATCCAAGAGAAGTTCATCTCGGTTGAGGACCTGTACGATCCGCTGGGCGACGGGAAGAGCGATGGCGTGTTCATCTCCAAGAGCTACGACGCTACGAGCCACTTCGAGACCGTATGCAGGGACGTGAAGGACATTTACAGAAGGATCACGGGGAATGAGTTGAAGGTTGAGGGGAAGGTCAAGAAGGTCGAAGAGGATCCGTGAGTCGTGGCTCGTTGGAGTGGCATTTACGTAAAAGGTGTTGGATGACTTCCCTTATTCTATTTTGCTTCGCGCGTTGGATGTGGATATCAGACGAATGGCTCGGAGTTGAGCTTCTCATGCTTTTATCAATTTCCGTTTCTACGTATTGTTTTATTCTTTCTCTTTCTTGACTGTGTTGTCGCTGCATAGCTCTTGTGCTTCCATTTTGTTCATTTTTTACCTTTTTCTTTTTTTTTTTTTTGGTTTCCTTTCCTTTGTTCATTGCTTTTGAAATGCGATCAACAAGTGCCTTATTATGAGCTACATCGCGAATTCTTCATGAACTGTGTACATGTCCAGCGCAAGTTTTTTTGCTTCTGTTCATCCAGCTCCGCTCACGCTGGCCGGTCTTGACGAATTCGTCGTCGGCACGGTCTCGCCAGCATTCGCTCCTTCACGTCCGCGATCTCTACGGCCCTTCGTGGGAGCTTCGGTGGAATCTGACGAGCTTCGGGTGGTTGGCTTTCGGCTCTTTGGTCGAACCTTCGTCCCCATTGCCCGATCTCACGACCGCAGCTGGGTTCCCGTTATCCTTCGGTCGCAGTCGGCCTCCTGGCCGTCGTTTAGCTAGTAGTCACCCTTGTTACTTTCTCTTAGTGCACTTGGACGGCGCCGTTCCTGTGCTTTCCCCGGATCACTCTTGAATCACTGAGCGGACGCTCTTCCTGAGTTCAGGAGGGAAGCCTCTGGTAGTGAGGTTTATCGTTTCCCGCCTTTGAGGAGGGAGGAGATACGAGCGCTTGAACGCGACTCTTGGACCTAATAGCTGTGGAAGTGACGCTCGCACGGTGGCGTTCGATCATTCAAGGAAGCAAAGGACTGACATGCCCGGAGGAAAGGGACATCGCCCCGCTACCGGCAAGAACTCGCAGCGTGGCGGCCGGGGCGGTCACCACGGCGGACCTGGCAATAACAATAACAATGGCGGCAAGAGCCGCCGCGGGACTTCGAACCAGCAGAACGCAGCGAAGGAGCACATCAGGAGCATGCAACACACTCAGCATAGCCCCTATAGCCCTCCCAAGGACGTCGTCCCGACGCTGCCCCCGACGTTACATAAGATTCGGAGGATGGGCCAGGCCCACATGGCGCACGAGGATCTCGTCCCGCCGTGGTGGACGCGGCATCTTGCGAAGCTTGCAGCGAATAAGGTGGCCGCGTTGATTAAGAAGGCGCAGTACGGGACTGGCCTGCCGCTGGTGGATCAGGAGGCGCCCGGGTACGCTGTGGCGAGGGAGCTGTCCGGGTTGTGTCTGACCGTGCATCTGAATTTGGAGATGGAGGGTTTGCTGGCGTGGGAGTCGTCGCTTGGCAGCAAATGCAAGGGGATGGACGCGGGTGAGAGCCTTTTTAGTTTCGGTTTTTTGTCTTTGTGAAGTTTCGTCAATGATGCTTATGTTTCTTTTTCTTGATTTAGAAAGAGCCGCAGCGAAATCACAAATGACCACTCCGGCGGCGAACGTGGACGCGAATGGTGTGGAGCTGCCGGCGCTCGCGCTACCAAAGGTACCCGACGTTCCTGCCCTGGCGGTTGCGGCGGTCCGGCACGCACTGGAGGCCACCCCGACCGCAAATAAGTCTACGCCGGTCAGGTCTGTTCGGATATCGAGCCTCCTCCCTATCGCAGGCGAGTGCCTTCGCTTGGATGTCGTCCTTGCCGGCACGCCGACGGGCGCGGCCGAGTCTAGTGTACTGTTCCGTGTGGCGACGCACCGGGCCGTCACCGCCGCCTGTGTTGAGGGAGGCGTCCGGGTTGATGGTGATGGTGTTGTGAGGCTTCGGTGGAAGTGCGAGGGCGTTGGTGCGGTGGATGTGGTTGTTGGTACTGCGTGGGAGGAGAGGCGGAGGGGCACAGACGCCGGTATTGAGATGGCTAGGGCCCTGATCCGCCAGGGTATGGAAGAAGGATCGTCGGCGGCGATCGCCGTTGTGATGGGGATCTCAAAGGTTGTGAGAATTTTGATTGAGGGTAGGGGGTTAGGTATTGGCTCTTCCTCGGCCGCGATCGAGAATCCGAATGACGTCCCCGAGAGCGGCATGGATGGGTACGCGGTTGTGCTGATGGTGGTTAGCTACCTGAGAGTGTACGATTTTATGTACGGGGATTTATCGGGTGATGCGGAACTAGCAGGTGAAGGTATTGGCCTCGACCTGCTTCACTGATGCCTTTTCGCCTCTCCCCTTTCCGTTTTCAATTCTATAGCAGATCGGCCATTCCTCCCCCTTCCACAACAGACCGCATCCTCGGCCTTTTTCTTGAACTTCCTGCACTTTTACGGCAAGTGCATGGACGCGACCCGCTTTGGACTTAACCCATGGGCGAGCGACCCCCGCCAGATCCTCTTCCTTGTGGATGACATTCGGCCGAGTCTTTTCGGCCAAAACGCGAATCTTCGGGCGGACTCGTTGATAATGATTGAACCGCATAAGGCTGGGGGTAAGATGTATCCCATGCGTCTCCCTCGATTTACGAGCTTGCGGGCCGTTCTGGGTGAGGTGTTCGACGCTTTTTGCGAGGGCGCCGCGCTGCTCGGCGATGGCGGGAGCTTGCTTGGTCGGGTGATTCGGGTGGACCATTTACTGGAGGCGACGGCCGGCGGCGAGGAGGAGGATCACGGTACCGAGCAGGTCACGAGCGCGGAGGGGTCAGTGGACGTGAAGATTGAGGTGGAGGATGTGATGGATGCGGCCCCGTCCGCGATTCCGCGTCCGTCCGGCACGACGCCACCGGAGGCGCCGGTGAAGCCCGAAAAGGAGGAGGGTGAGGAGGAGGAAGAAGAGGAGGGAGCGCTGAAGGAGGAGGACGAGGGCGAGATCGACTCGCAAGCGGACTACAGCCTGCGCGACCGGCAGGCGGACTTCGCTTTGACCCCGCCCGCGCCAACGAGTGTCGCGCCGAGTGAAGGTCTGTCTGCCAGACAGATGCGCAAGCATGCTAAACGACTGGCAAAAGAGCGGAAGCAGCAGCTGCATCAGCAGCATCAGCATGCGCAGCAGCGGGAGAGACAAAAGCAAGCGGCGAGCAAGGGCGGGAACGGTCACTTTAACGGCGGGAACAACGGCGGGAGCGCGAACGGGAACGGACAAAATCCACAGTGGAACGCCGGACGCGGCGGTGGCGGGCGCGGCGAAGGCCCGCACGTCGGCGGTGGCAACAACGGCGCGCCCCTCGGTGTATGGGGAGGTCGTGTCGGCAAGCTCCCTCACCAAAATCCGCCGGCGCATCATCCGCCGCCACATCTTCAGCATGCCGGCGGACCGGGGAGGGGACGGCCTGGACCGCCGAGCATGATGGGAGGGTTGCCGCCTGGGATGCCGCCGGGGATGATGCCGCCGCCAGGTATAATGGGAGGCCCGATGATGAGGCCGCCGCCGGGATTTTACCCGTTTGGGATGGCGGAGGGTGGATACCCGGGTTTCGGGGGTTATCACTAGGTCGGCATATGGCCTTACGGGCTGTTTGCTTTTGTTTCTTCGTCGTTGCTGTTTATTGTCGCCTGATCCGCCGGGGGGTGGGGGGAGAGGGGAATTCACTAGTGATTAGGATCAGATTGTGTGACGGGGCATATTTAGCTTGATAGTACTATACGCTGTGTTCTTTTCGGTTCTTCCCAGCCTTCGCTCTGAGAGTTTAATGCGGCCGGAGAGTTGTCGCTGGGAGCTATTGGCTTTGTGCATTTGGTTCCTGAGCTGTTGCCCTTTCATCGTACTTCAACCTTTGCTCCTCCTCATCTGTCGGGCCGCTCTAGGGTCTATAGAATATGTTTCCTTTTCGTGTTCGTTTTTTATCAGGCTAGCGCTCGTCGCTTGCCGCTGTGGGAGCTTAGTATACGGTTTGTGGATAGCTTTGATGCGTAGTATCATTATACAGCAGCCCGTCCCTGGCGGCGCGCTAGGTGCACTAATAATGTATTTTGCTTTTCTCTTTCATTTTCCTCGTCTGTCGTGATATATGTGCGTCAGGTGCACCACCACGGCGATACCGTTGGCGAGAGGAGCAGCATGGGTGGTCGATTGGCAGCATTAAAATCGCTCATCGTAACACGTATCTTCCATCGCCACATCGTATTGATGTTAATATTTGCATCGAAATTTGTATTCGTCGGCCACCGAAGGTCCTGACGGGCTCCATTCTCCAATGTCGCTATTTTTAAGATGACTGTTACTTTACTACAAGCTAGATCGCGTCCCGCCACGCCCCTGATTTTGTTTGACGGTAACCTTATCGGCGCTCCGTCGATCGTCAATACACCAGTGTACGGGTGACCCAAAGACGGGCGGCGGCATGCCGGAACAGGACTCGCGAGACCGTGAGGCAGCTTATGAGCGCTTGTCATTTAGATCGGTCGGCCGAGTCCATGGTGCTCGATGAGGTCGACCTGGAGGTCACATCATGAAGCAGGCTTGTCGTCAGCCAGCTTGGTGGCTTGAGATGGAAAGTTTGTCATGGGCACTGTCATTCACTTTGCCCTCGCCGCCTCGAACGCGGCCCAGCTGTGCCCGCCGGCCGTGATCGCCCCAGTCCGCCACTTCAGCTTTCCTCGGCAGGTGATCCTGCAGTCCGGCCCTCGCAGCACCTGCGCCTCGTCTCGCCCTCCTTCACACGCGCCGCGGAGGCACGACCACCACCCCGCCGCCGCTCCCGCCCTCGTCGGCACTGTCGACGCGTCTCGCCCAGCGTCGGAGGTCACACTGGCCGCCCCCGGCGAGTCGATGGCCACCGCGGCTTGGGTCTGGATGACTTCGGGTCCAGTCGTCGACAACCAGTACCAGTGGGCCATCATACGCCGCCGTGCTCTCAAACGACGCGTGCCTGCCCGCCGTTGCCGGCGGTGCTCGCGTCGCGCCGAGGCCGACCCCATGAATGCTTGTGATTTTATTTATTTGACGCTTTCTTGCGGTGGGGTGCCTCGTGCGCGAGTATACATAAATTTCCCGGCTCGAATAGCTGGTTGGTAGCCCGAAGTAGTGCTGTCGCGTCCATCCTTGGCTGCTTCCAGGCTAGATTAGCCCTCGACGCCCACTGATTAGCACCCTGTCAACGCCCTCGTTACTCCCCCTTGCTAACTCGCTCCTCACACGGGCTGCTCACTTCTTCGTCGCCTTGGCTGAAGGGCTTGCACCAATGGGTACACGCGAGGGAGTGAAACGTTATCCTGTGCGGCTTTCTTTCACCCCTGTTTCTTACTAACACTTTTCGAACCGACGTTCTTGGATCGCATCTGGGTCGCGGTATATGCTGAAGGGGATGGAGGTATACATAAAAGGCGTTGATGCGCGAGGGCGCAGGCGTGTTCTCGTGACTTATACCCGGTCCCTTCCGAAGACCCTCACCGACACATCCTCATCCCTCCTCCGCCCCGCCGACAGCATCCCGCGGCCTTCCCGCATCCTCCTCCCTTATCGCAACCGACCATCCTCCTCCGTAAAGGTGCCTGGAGTCGAATTTGACCGCGCCTCTTACAGCACATTCACCTGACTGGCCTTGACCACTCCACGGTCCTCTCCTCGCCTCCTCCCGCGCCAACCGCGATCCTCTCCGGCGCAACCGTCCGTCCTGCAGCTCAGGATTCCACGCGATCTCCCGCGACGCGATCCCATCCTCCTCCAGCAGCCTAATCGCCCCGGCCCTCAACGCCAAGCAGCGATGCTCTCCCCGCTCTCCCCGCCGTCCTCGACGCTGACGTCCTTCCCCAAGCCCGAATCCCTCGACCGCTATCCGCTGCCCTTGCAATCCTCGTCCCTGATCCGCCCCGCCCCCGCCCTGGCCCAGAGGGAGGACTTCAACGACCCGCACTTCCGCCACAACCTCAGCGACATAACCGCGTCTTTACTGCACTCGCTCTACGCCGCGCGTCAGTCCCGCCATTCTTCTCTTTCTGCTGCTCCGACGAAGCGACGGGAAGCGCCCGCGACCCCCCCAAGCTCGCCAGATCTTGACCATTGCCCCTCCGCGCCGCCGGCCGCGTCCATCCCTTCTCCCGCCGGCATACCGGACACCCTCCGCGCCGCCACATCTCCCCTCGCATCCCACCCGACCGTCCGCTCATCACCCCACATCCTTCCCCTGGCCCTCTACCTCTCCAACCGCGTACTCTCATTGCCCCATCTGCCGGAATGCTTCGAGGAGCACCCGGAGAGGCTACTGATCGCGACGGTCATGGTCGCCGAGGCGCAGGTCAGCGATCGGCAGACGAGTACGAGGGCTTGGTGCAATCTGGTAGGCATGGGCGGGGGACAGGGACGGCAAGTGGAAGACAGGATGGTGGGAGCGAAGGATGTCGCGGGGTGGAAGAGGGAGGTGCTGAAGGCGCTCGGGTGGGGTGTCTGGGTTAAGGTCGAGGACTATGTAGGGTGGTTGAGGGCTGTCAAAGAGGTGCTGGGAACGGCTTTGTAGGACGGAAGGATTAAGAGGAGGGCTGGAGAGAGGAAGATGTCAGCCGTTAGAGATGGGGAATGGAGAGCGGGTATTTTACATGAGGAGAGGCTTTGTAATGTATGATGTTGGGTCCCGATCGACAGGCTGTCTGCTTCTTGGGATATTTATGGCGTGACTTTCCTTCCTCTTCTTACTTGACTTCGTCGGGTTGCGACATTTTATATCCATATATCAGAGGGGCTTCTCTCGGCTTTTATCGTTTCTACTATTTGAGGGACTTTTTCTCACTTCAACTTGTTTCTATGTTTTCTTTCCGCTTTCGTGACTTCACATTTATTAGCGGTACCTTGCTCGCCTTATTGTATATGTATAAACCCTTCTTGCACGAACTCAAACTCACCCTGTAGAATGCAACCACAACCCCTGCTCGCTTGCTTACTTTAGTCGTCTGACCTCTACACATACCCTTTTTATCTTTTCCTTTATTTGCGGCACAAGCTCGACTGCCTTGTTGAACAAAGTCACCCCCTGCGGTTTTGCTCCTGTTTATATCTCAACTTTATTGAGTCCTTTCTTAGTAGAACAACCAATCCCCTACCCTCACTCGATTCCTCGGCAACACGCTGAAAACGAATCATATGTAGATTTCCACCCGGCTAGTACCCTCGTCTTTGTCGCGCTCAGGTCCCTATTGCACATTTAAACACACACACGCACACACATTCTGAAAACCTTTGTATGTCCCCTTCTTTTGGACTTCTGCACGCTTTGGTTGTCGGCGCGCGGGGAACATCAGAAATGGTCAGACAGTTGTATATTTGCAAAATAAATTTAAGTGAGGGATAAAGAATTAAGGATAAGTTTCTTCACATTCCACCAATTCGCATGCTTCGAAGCCAAGAGAAGGAAATGTATTACAGTCTAAGGAGTGTAGATTCGACAAGAATTACACGTATTAATTGTTTGATTGAAAGAGAGAGAGATCCATGCAAACCCTTGGGCACTTCGACTCGACCGTACCTGTAGATTTGACAAGAATTACAGCCCGCCATCTGCCATCTGTTTGAAGGGTTAAGGTTGAAAGGCTCGTAAACTACGCAGGTTATAGCTCGAAATGAAAAGTGGTCAGTGAAAACAACTATAACTTTTACCACGTTCTTTAGTAGGATTTCGAAATGAAGCGATCCCCTAGCTACATTTAGGTTTTATGGCCAAAACTCTATTTTAATCCTTTTGGTAAGGGTTCGAATCCCAGCCAAAACAATCCATATGTATCTTCATTTTTGCGTACCCGCGCCTAACTAGCCAATACCAAAAAACAACAACAAAACGTCACAGATCACTTTCACGTTAGCCACAACTTGTTTATTCAAATGTTCAATCGTTCTGAACAAATTCGATTAGTAACTGCATGAGCAATACTCTGGGTATCGTTACAACGACATTACAAAAACTATGCAGTGTCTTGAACATAGCCATAAACCACGCTTTATTTACTGGAATGCCCAAAGGATCCGAAGACGTCCGAAAAGTGTAGAAACCGCTTTTACAATAAAAAGGGGTATTGATCGAGCCTGCCCAAACCGGACATTACAAAAACCGTGCAGGTGTGTTGAGAACATTCTTGCAGACCACATACAGTTTATTGCAGGGCTCAAAATCGTTCCAAAGACGTCCCAAATAATCGAAAACCGCTTGCGCATTTACACGGGTATTGATTTCTGCCAGGTTCAGAAAGCTATTCTCTCCAAAGGCACTCATGTCTTGGAGTTGGCTGGTGGCAAATAGGTGCAAGTCTTGTAGACCAAGGAAGCCTTCGTTGGCGCCAGTGTCTAGGTTTCCCGTAGTCGGCATGTCGAGGTGATCATTTCTTTCCATAGTAGGGCTATACTGTTGTGTATGGTCTATTTTAATGGCAGAGATGGTTGTCTTAGCAGCCGCAAGACGAGCAACTGGTCCTGATAAGATGCAGCGGGCTATCGATCGACGGAAGCGAGCGCTTTTGCCCTTGCCCTGAGCGCGAGCGCCTTCCGTTATGATCTCACCCTCGCTTTCTTCATTGGAACTGTTGTCGCGGATCGTTTTCCAAGCTTTCTTGGTTGACTTGCCAAGATATGCTTTTGCTGCTGACTTAAGATCCTCTTCCAACTCGTCCTTGAACTCGGCCAGGGAAGCCCTGAGTATTTTCTGAGTAACCGTGCCTTTCTTGGGTGTCTTGACTTCATGGCGTCTGTCTTTGGTCTTGCCTTCGCCGTCGCGGTTAGAGTCGGTCCTACGCTGAAGGCCTTTCCATTCCTTGGTAATGTGACCTCCCCATCCGTGCATATCGCACCACTTAGCGTCGGCATTCGGGCGCTCCGGTCGGTCAGCAGCCATAAACATCTTGTAGGTATTCGCCCAATCGATTTGTCATCGGCGGTGCCCTGGGGTCCGTATTCATGCTTGAGGATGGAGAAATGGTTTTCGTCATACCCCTGACACGGGGAGCCACGCCGGGCTTCTCGTGTCTTGTCATTGTGATGTTGTCCCGATCGAACAGCGACAGCGTAGCCGTGACCGAGTGTTCGGGAGGCGGTATATTGTCGGAGTTGATCCCACAGTGCGCCTCGCAATTGGCGCTAACCATGTATGTTTGGTTAATAACAGTATTGGTAACAAACGCAGTCGCTCAGCCGGGGTGACGATACCTCTTCCGGAGAGGGGGCGCTTCCCTTGTCGGGACAGTCTGTATCTCCCTGGGACTGAAACGTGACTCGGCCACATACTTGCTCTTCGCCAACGGAAAGGAATATGAGGTTGCTCTGTCGCTGGGGGCGCAGAGGCCGTCCAGCCAGGATGGTCCCGCAGAGGTCATTGGAAAGCTGGATCGGCAGCTCTTCCAAACCACTTTGGTCTTACAGCATCCAGTCAATCCACTAGGAGTTATTTCTGCGGATGGTCGTATAGTAAAGCACGGCAGGAAGCGGTCTCTGACGATCACAGGTGACGGCCAGATTGTCCTCCCCACTAACACTCAATTGTCTTTCTACGTACACGCCACTGTCTTGCCAAGAGACACGCTAAACAAAAACGTACGGTAAGTTGGAATGCCCAAAAGCGTTCCAAAGACGCGCAATGATGAAAAGCTGCATTTGCCGTAAAAAGGGCATTGATTGAGCGAGCGCAAACCGGACTTGACAAACTACTCAATTGTCTTGCTAACGTACACGCAAAGCGCGTACAGTCTATTGGAATGCTCAGATCGTTTGAAAGGCATGCGAAATGCTCAAAATCGCTTTCGCCGTAAAACGGGCATTGATTGAGCCAGCAGAAATGGGACATGACAAAAAGTACGCGATTGTCTTGTTAACGTACGCGCAATTGTCTTGCTCACGTACACGCAAATCGCGTACAGTTCATTGGAATGCTCAAATCGTTTTGAAAGGCATGCGAAATGCTCAAAACCGCTTTCGCCGTAAAACGGGCATTGATTGAGCCAGCAGAAATGGGACATGACAAAAAGTACGCGATTGTCTTGTTAACGTACGCGCAATTGTCTTGCTCACGTACACGCAAATCGCGTA
>JADGJL010000683.1:0-15592 GCA_027600665.1 Irineochytrium annulatum
CCCTGATATGCCTCGTTTGGCGTACTTTCGTTTAATGGGAAATTTTAACGTAATGCACATTTTTCCTTGTGAAGGTTGAGCACGTTCACTTCCACATCATCCCGAAGCACGAGGGGGACGGCCTGACGATGGGGTGGAAGTCGCTGCCGACCGATCACGAGAAGTTCGCGGCCGTCGCGAAGGACCTTATTGCGAAGTTGCAATGAGACGCTTTAGGTTGAGTTTAATCGGTTTGATTGCTACACGGAATGTATATGTGGGTTTGCGCGGTCCAAAAAAATGAACCTCGGTTGATTTTCTGGTAGCTTTTGGGGGAACATCTTTCAAAGCAAAAAAAGTAAAGAATGTTGGGAATCTAACTGCCTTCCTCAAATTCAGTCTCGCGCTGCTTGCTCGCGAAGAGCCATCGTTGTTGAATTTATGCCGATGATATGGTGATATTGGTATTAATGGCTGTTGCAACAATGTAAACAGTAAATTGGAGATAAGTCCATTGTAATAATATCCTGTTGTTAAGTTAGCGAGTTATGGAAACGTTGTCCCCATAGCAAGCTTATCTAGGGTTTATGTAAGGAGGTTCCAAAGATCGTCAAGATCGCAAACGCGATTTGGGCAAGGAGAAGGGGGGTTTCCATTGATCGACGCGCCAAGTATGGAAAGACGACGAAAGGGGACCGGAAACACTAGAACAAAGGCTTCATTTTTATGGGGAAAGGGCGCTGTCAAGATAGGGATTTGATTTTATTTCCTTTGCTCACCTGTACTCCTTTTTTTATCTTTTACCCTTTTGTCTATGGTGCTTTCATCTTCCCTTTTTCCTTTGCCGGTGGTCCGTCTCGATACAGGCCGTTGTTTTTGTGTAGCGTGCGGATGCGTCGCCCTTGTCCTCGTACCCTTCGTTACGCGCTCACCGTGGCGAAATCGGGATAGGATATTATGATAATTAGATGGTAGTTCTGCCGTTGCGAAAGGAGCAGATTGTTGCTGGTGGGCATGGCGTGCAAGGTAGTCTGGGCCCAGGACCGTGGGCGCGGCCAGCAGGATCGACCGCGAGAGGAGATGGAGGCGAGTTCTAAACAAGCAGGAGTATTGCGGGTGTTACGTGCAGCACTTTGCTCCCAGCAACTGTTGCAACGACATCAGAAGGACGACAACTCGGCTGGGACTGGGCGCTCCAACCTGCAGCCCGGACGGATCGCAGCCCATAGCCCCAGCATACCCGCCGCTGACCGAGATCGCAGCCGTCCCCGACGTTACGGAGCCCAGCACCTTCGAGCATCGGTGTGGAAGCCGAACGTCAAGTGTCCGACATACTCGCGCGGGCCCTGACCCCGGGTCGTCCGTCCCCCTTCCGTCCCCGGCTCACCATCCGCCACCGGCAACCCGCTCCGTCATGCCGGCCCTATCGCTGATGCAGCGCATCTCTAAGAAGAGCCATCAGCAGCCCCAGCAGCACCAGCAGCTGGCCACTCCTCCGCCGTCTCCACCGAGGCGTCCCGTCTCACTACCTCCGTCCGCGACCAACACCTTCCCATCTTCCGTCTCTCCGTCAGCCGTCTCGAGTCCGATCCCGCCCCCGAGACGGCGTCGGCACTCCCACAAGCCGTCCGTAAACACGAGCGACCGGATCGCAACCCAAAAACAGCCGACGCCGCCGTCTCCGACCTCTTCAACCACGACATGGGACCCACTGTCGCTGCTAATGTCGGCGCATATTCCGCCGCCAACCGTTGTGGACCTGATGCCGTCTGAATACGTGGAGAGGACACCAGCAGTCAGTGCATCCGGCGGTGCGCAGCCGACATCGCCGGATAGTCCAACGTCACCTATTTCAAAGGCTTTGGAAGCATTCATGACGGGTGTCGGATCGGACGGCGGGGTTGGAAGTGTTGCGCCGGCGACAGGCGTTGAGGGCGAACGAGCAACGCTGTTACCGTCGCCAACAGCATCAACGTCGAAGACGGTCAAGAGGACGTCGGGACTGAGGAACGTGCAGTACTTCCATTACGACGAGGAGGAAAGCGACGAAAGCGCCCGGGTGGATACTGTGGACGAAGGAGACAGTGATGAGGACGAGGACGATGATAGTGAGGACGATGACGAGAGCAGCAAGAGATCTTCGTACGACTCGAACGAAACCTTGGGCATGTCCTCGCAGCCCCTGAGGCGGAGACGGAAACCGCAGGAGGATCCTGTGCAGCTCGCTTTCATTACGTGAGTTTTGCCATTCACCGTGTGGAGGAAAAACTCACCCGCTTGTCGTAATTTAGAACCTGCAAAATGAACGCGTCACGGTCGTCCCCGGTGACCAATTATTCAAGGCTCATCCTTATGCAGAACCTTCTCAGCTCTATTTACGCCAATTGGGCCGGCCTTCTCCCTGCCGCGTCGGGTTCAGCACCGGTCGCGCCAATTCGGGACTCATCATCCCGGGCGCAGGTCGACAACGATCAAGCCGATGACGACGACTCCGATTCTGACGACGAGGACGATGGTGCCGTTGCCGAACCCCTTGTTTTGATCACTTCTGTCGAAGCGTCCGCTGGCGACGTCGCGCCGGTAGCCTCCTCCTCCTATTCGAACCCGACAACACCAACCCTCAAACCCCTCCGCGTCCTTCAGCTACAATCTGGCCAGTCGTCTAAGCGGCCGCGAAAGTGCCGCTCGATGAGCTCTCTGGAGATTCAGCACCAACACGCGAACGCTCTCGCCTCGCTCGCGTCGACCGCGGCCGACGAGGAGGACGACATTCCGCTAGGCGAGATCGCATCCCGTCGCGTCACGCCGGGCTCGTCGTCGCCGGATCAACCCGCCTCGCGACCCACCATCCCCTCCCGCCGGGAATCCCTCAAACCTTTCACTGAGCTCAGTGTGGAGGCATCAGAGGACGAGCCGCCCCGGCTAACGAGATCATTGTCGGAGCGGACGTTCTCCAGCCCCCCATCGACGGCCGTCGCGGAGTATTACAACCGGGCGAGGCAGCCGCAGCCCGTCAAGCCGCTCATCGAGTTCGTCGTGGCCCCGGATGCGGCGCAGGCGCCATCCGCCGGGGTTTCGTTGAAGAGGGAGGGGATCGCCGAAAGGACCGAAGTGACGCGGGTTAAACAGCACTCGAGGAAGAGGAGCAGGGTGGTGGCGAAGGCGGACACGAGGCATGACTACTTCGGGGCGCCAGCGGTGACACCGTCGCCCGCGTCGACTGCTACGCGTGAGACGCCGTCGCCGTCTCCGACGACAGTCTCGAAGCGCAAGTCCATGTCGTTTAAAGGCATCCCGACAAAGCTCAAATCCCGACTGTTCAACCGCAACTCCTCCTCTAGCATGACCACCTCTGCTGGACCGCGCGTTATCGTCCCCCATCCGCAGGCCGCTGTGCAGACCCCGCCAGTTGACAATGAGGACTTCACCTGGGCCCGCTCCCACCTCTCCGAGGATTCCGATGCGAGCTCCGATGAGTGCTCGAATGGGTCGGGCGAGAGTGGACGGACGCTGGGCGAGCAGCTGAGCCCCTTGGAGCCCGTTAGCCCGTTTGATGCGCAGTTGCCGACGGCCGTGACGGTAGTAAAGTCGCCGGTGAAGGTTGAGGCTGCACCGGTGGTGGCGGCGGCGGCGAAGGAGGGGAAGGAGGACCCGGCGCGCATGCTCCTGCTGGACTTTTTCAGCGTTGACGAGATCCGGGAAATGCGGGGCGTCGTCCGGGCGTTTGACGAGCGTGCGCCGCCGCGCAACAGCACGCCGCGGTCGCCCGTCTCCGTATCGCCGGTGTTGTCCAACAGCCCACCGAGCGCGGCGGCCGTTGCGGCTGCCGCGGCGGCGGCGAAGGCGGTTGGTGGCGTGGGGATGGGCAAGCAGGAGGATAGTATGAGGAGGCTGAGGGATCGGCTTGAGGAGAGGATGACGGGGATAGGGAGGGGTGCAGAGATGGCGCCGTTCTCGCTGGATGATGTGTTTGGGATGGATTGGAGCCTTGAGAAGGGGGAGGCGGGACTTCTGAGAGGTTGAGCGAGATGAGAGAGGGGATGAGCCGTGGAGGGCAGGGCGCGGGTGCCCAGGATCGATTTGTTTTCTATCAGAGAGGGCTGAGGATGTTTTAGTGAGGGATTATTTTCTTCCGTTCCAAGTTCTCAATCAATTGTTTTGTGTTCCCCGATGTAGTCGCTGTAGTCAGGCCTTTTTCACGTGAGGAAAGTGCTGTGTTGTTCGTTCGCTGTATTGCCTGCGTTTTCTCGCTTTGTTACGACGCATTTTTTCAATTGGACCTTATGACTACTTGTGATCCCTTCGTTTTTCACCGGTTTTCTGTACTATGATCGATTTCAGTAAGTCCTTAATTTCACGAGAAGGTACTTCGTTCTTGTGATGAGCTGCACTTCGGAGGCGTTGTTGGAATTAGACATTTCCGCAGGGTTGGAATTTATTAAGGGGCTTCTGACTACAGTTCGTCTTGAGAGGAACTTGGCCTAATTCTACTCTTCTCCTTCTCTCGTAATGCTAATGCTTAAATTTCTTCTTTCCTTTACGTTCCCTTCTGTAAATACTTTCTGCATCGACTCTTGCCTTGTTATGCTAACGTCTTTTTCTAGCCTGTGGGGATTTGAATTTGGTATCTATTCGCCACCCCGTTTTTAGCTTCCGTGGTACTTTTTGATATTATTCATGACTCCTTTTTCCACGCTGGAGTTCATATGCTGGATACATATCGGCTACATGGATATTTTTATTCTGTTTCTGCTTTTTATACTACAGCCCTTTAGTTTCTTGCTTTTTATTCTACAGTTCTATAGTTTCTCACTTATGTCGTATAGTGTCTTCGAATTTTTCGGCTTCCGTTTACAATGCCGGCTATCTGGATCTCCGAATAAATCGTATTGAATCAGGTTTTACGACATAAGATCTTCAACTTAATATACACATGCTGCTTTTTCTGTTTCGTGTTTTGTTCGATTCCCGCTAGTTCCGTTACATGCACGACCCTACCCGTAGTAAATACACCATACACCACAACCCGTCCATCCATCAAACTTCAGGTACTGCACCCAAATAAAGATCAACGATAGAAGTATGAATTAGGAAGGCGAGGAGGAGAGAGGTAATAGGAAGCATTCAGCTATTTACAACGTTTTCAACCGACATTTCTGCAAGAGTACCCACGAATACCTCACCCCGCCCTTGTTTCCCTGATACGGTCCTCCTACGGGTTGCCCTCCCAGCTAAAACGTCCGGCGGCATACACGTGAGTTTAACTTCAAAGGTCCCATTCCCCGTCGAGATTCGAGTCATCCTCAAAGTCCCAGTCAATCGTTCCAAACGTATTTTCACTATCCAGCCGAAAACATGTCAGCAGAAAGAAAAAAAAAAAAGTCGGTAAGGGAAACACACCTTGAGTACACAATGTACAAAAAGCCGTCGTCGTCCTTGTGTTCCTGGTAGACCTGACTCAGGAGGGAAGAAGATGGCGGGAGGACGTTATTGCTGTCATTGTGACCTCTTGTTAGGTACACAAGGTCTCAGTAAAACAAGCGAGCCACAAACCAGAAAATGAAGATGGCCTTTTCAGGTGAGAGCTTGATGCGCTTCCGGATCACATATACGAATTGACCGACAGTGAGGTCGCATGGTACGCTACATGTGGTGTTAATGAGCACCGAATTACCGGAGCGGAGGCGATACATACAGATACTTCTTCTTGTCAATGGCCGCAATATCGCTTTTCTCCGACTTTTCGACGATGCAAGGCACGCGGTCTGCGAAAAGTCACAAAAGTTAGATCACAAAAGTCCAGGTTTCTCCCAAGAAAAGCTAACAACGGGCTCACCAGGGTACTTCTGCCTTATCCTCTCCGCCTCCTGCTTACGCTTGTCTGAAAACATCCATCTCAGCCGACAGCTTCAACCACACAGCCAAAGCAACAAGCGAACTCACCGAAGACGTGCTCATCCTGCAATGCAACCCAAGAAGATTTAGAAAGGCAGTCGGTTAGAGAGCCCTCAATATGGGAAGGAGGCATCCTCGGCGGAGTGGATGGTGGACGCCAAACATTTCGCCTCCCCCAAACCCTGCCGGCATCGCGGACCCAATGCCGAACACCGTCAGCAGCCTCGGACAGAAACGCACCTTGAACTTGCTTCGCATTGTGTTTCGACGGTGGATGAGGATGTGTGCTGGATAGAGCTTGCTGGAGAGATTGATGATTCGCACGAGACTTTGACTGCAGCTGAGGTGTTGGCAAACGTGGAGCTGTTTGTTGTTTCGTTTAAACTCACCTGAGCAGATGCAGCGCCACAACTGCAGCGCCACGTGTTGTTTCCAAAATGTGCTGGCTGAGAGACTGCTGCAAACGCCAGTTTAAAGCTGCCTTTCGCCTTCGTGTCGTGAGCAATGCACCCTTGGCGGGATGTGTAGGCAGAAAAGACTCGTAGTCAGTCATGTGCTACATCACAATTTCAATTGCGCTGACGAGCAACGCAAGGCCAATGTTATGTGCAATCGAGCGTAGTTGCATGCTGTACTCGTCGGCGCGTTTTATGACGAACCGGATTACTATGTATGAGGAGTGCGAGGAGCGTTAGCGAATTCGGAAGTTTGCTGCAAGATGTTTAAGGAGAAGGCGGGCGAGGCTTACGGACTACATGCGGAGATTGTGACAGGATACATGCGGACGGGGAGTGCTTTCGGCAGTACGGAGTCCTGTGTGGGGGGAATCAGATGGGGGGAATCAGATGTGGGCTGAAGGATATAGAAGAAACATGGGCGGACTGAACGCTGCAGTACGATCAATGACGGAAGTTTCACAAGCAAGTGGGTTCGCTACAATGGAGAGCATCAGGACTTGCATAATGAGCAATTAGCTGCGCGGGGCGTACTTAAATTTTGTATGAGGAGCCAGCCATAGGCGTCCTCGGTGGCCTGTAGTGCTCCGACTGAAGCAAAAGTTATAGACGCAGGTGGAAGATTATGCATGATGATATAATTTACGATGATGTAGCATGTCTATGTCTAATGGACCCTTCCCGTTTAACCTGTTTTTCAATTAACCAACCCCCATCAGCTCAGCAAGTTAACAACCGCCCCGGCATGCCCGTCGTTACATAGACGGATTCCGATTTGACGTCCTCCTCTCCGAATTCGCGCCATCCATCTTCGTGAGCGGCTTCAGCCCATTCTTCCTCCTAGAGCCCGGGTGCTGGCCGGACCTATCCTCCAGTCGCTTGACGCGAAGCCGGTAGAGGATCTCGTCGATGCAGAGCTCAATCTGGCAGTGGTTCTTCATGATCGAGACCTCTGTGCGGAGTTGCAGGGGTACAGGTGAGAGAAGGCGATGGAGGCAGGAAAAGAGTTTGAAGGAGAGGACACATGACGCAAAAAATGTAACCACCAAATTGCAGGGATAAGAAGACAAAACAGTGCCAATATACTCACTCGGCCACGTCACCCTCTCACCGATTACCGAAAACATCGCCGCTAGCTCCATTGACGGGTTGGCAATAATATGCGTGTACTCTCGCACGCCAAAATTCGGGACGATCGTGATGTCGCCGTAGTATTTCTGCACGAGGATGGCTTTTATTCGATACAGCAGGCTGCTCGATAGTCCGAGGTCTGCCAACTAAGAAAACATCAATATTTCGTTGACCATATAAATAATTGTGACCGACCTGATGAAGTCTGTGAAGCACCTCCGACCGGATCAAATACGAAAACCCTCCCAAGAACCTGCTGTAGAGCGTCGGGATCTGGTCCGGCTGCATGAACGGCATAATGTGCGGATTGACTTGACAGACAATAAAGTGGTTGACGTTAAAAAGTTCCGATATCCGCGCCATAGGAAGATCGCTTAGAAAAAAAATTATTAGCACAAGTTTTTACAGCGATCTCGTACTTTTCGACGGAACCGTCGATCCAACGGTGACCTGGATGCGTATTCAGAGCGAGTTTCGGGATGGAGGTAAAAGACCTGAAGGGTTCCAAGGGAGGATATTCCCGGATTTGTCCTTAGCCATTAACGGCGCCGACCGGTACACGTACGGGATCGCGCACGATGCCGCTCTGAATGCATTCCGATGTTAAAACCAGGCAATCGGACTTTGCCTACGTACACTGCAGACCAGATAATCTTAGGCTCGTTAGAAAGCATAAATAAAATCCTGGTCACTTGAACATACCACATTCGGCGCCGTCAAGTAATTAAGCAGGCGGGGCATCTCAAAGACAGTCGAAGAGCTCACGCCAATGTTGAGGATGCGGCGTGTCCGGTTGAAGGCTTCCTGACATATTATTTTCAGTATCCTTAAACCCACCAGCGACAAACCTGAAAGGTGACATCGCCGACGTTATCCCGCATCGCCTCAATGAAGACCTCGACGTCAAATAACACACCTACGGTCAGGTTGTTTAAACTCCAAAACGCACCAAAGGAAAAAAAAAAAAAAAAAAAAAAACAAGAAAGAAAGAGAGAAGAAGCAAACGGACCATGCTTGATAAACCGCATCAGCTTGACAAACATGTTCCCCTGCTCATGCCGCCGCTCGTAGAAGTCCTAATGCCCCTGTGCTATCAGCGCGTAATTCAAACCTTAATGAAGGGATTGAAGATTTACCAAGTTAAGTTCCTTCAAATCAAACATGGTGTGAAGTTCCTCGTCTGTCCGGGTGCATATAATCGAAGCGACGATAGAGCCGACGGAGGACCCGTTAATCACGCGCGGTAGCAGCTTCGTCTCGTGCAGCGTCTTCAACACCCCGATGTGCGCCAGCCCTGCAAGGAAAGGTACACCCATCAGCAACCGAACGCGAAGAAGTCAAGCATCTGCCGATCATCTTCCACTTTCAAAAGGCGCGATCTCGTTCATTCCCGCCCCAATGCAAATCTTATGCCCTTACCAAAAGTCGCGCCACCCGAAAGCAGCAAAGCCGTCCTCCCAAAAGACCGCTGCGTGTTCATAAAGAAGTCGTACTTTGCATCAAAGCTCCAATCGGGCGACTCGGTATCGCAAATGATGTTGAGCTGCTTCGTAACCTCGTCGATATATTCCTCAATGAGCCTCTTCGTGCCCACATGGCAGTACCCATACAATTTCGGGTTCCCGACCTCCCCCAGATTCCGGCACAGCGACGTTCTTAGCAAAAAGATCATCGAACTCAGGTTCCCCGATTCCCTCGCCTTCCGAAGCTGCACGAGCCGGTCCTGAAGTAGACCGTAGTCGTAATCGGGGGACTGAGGGTCCGCCTTCCACTTCTCCTTGCCCTCAATGCGGTCGAGCGCGAGACCTGCCGCGGCCCACTGCTCGTAGTTTGTCGCTACCTGTCAGCACCGCACCACGTCATCAGCTCCATCGAAGGCAGCTAATGCAGGTGATCCTACCGTCTGCAGGTGCGTATAGTACGCTTGAGGATCATGCAGCCTGAGCAGACTGGACGTAAGGCCCCTCCACCACACGTTCGCGACCTGCGGGGTCGGGGTAGAATTAGGACAGCAATGGAAGGGACGCGACTCACATCCTTCACGATCTCCCACCACTTCGGCTCGTCCGTCGCACGATCCGGGGCCGCGGGCGCCCCGGGCCCAGGCTTCGACGGCGTCTCGGCGTCGTCGGCGCCCTGCGTCATCCTTCGCCAGATCGCGATTACGTTCGTCAAATCAAACGTTATGATCAGTCTCAGGCATCTGACATCTGGCCGCTAACCTTCGACACGCAGTGCCTGTCGGTCCTCGCGAACCTTTGAACCCGGCCAGGGCTGCGTGTGTGTACAGCACCGAATAGGTGCAAGCACATTCCGCCTGTCGCGGTCTCTGCGTAAGCACGTTCTTAGGATCTTGTAGCCAAAGCAGTCTGGAGCCCGGAGAAAGCTCATGTTATAGCGAGATGGCTACAGCATCACAGATTTTTTGTAACTTCAGTTCGTTGCTTCTTCGTCGTAATTTTAGGGGGAGTTTTCAGTTCCTTTTTCATCTTCTGTGCAAGAGAAATATACATCTGAGGGCTGCAGTGAGTTGGACGTAGTCCTGGGATGTTGTTAGGAGGCTGGTCCAGGCTATCGTGCTCGCCGTTTTACAATTTCAACAGAGCAGTGGCCGCCGTAGCCACGGGGATATACCTTCGCAGGTTCTTTCGTGGTTATTTCCTCTATGCTCCAGGCCAATACCTTCAAGCGCGCCACGCAGAAAGAGGCTGAACGCGGTAGGGGAACAAGGCAGACCTGTGGCGCGTTTTCGTTGTGCCACAATAGCCAACCCCGAACACCACGGCTAACGAAATACTCACGGATAACCGTTAACCCTTCCTGCTCTGGCTTCCTGACCTGTTGGGCCTGCTTTTGTATAAAAGGCCGCTTCCCGTCCCTATCCTTACCTCACCAACAGCCTCTTCCCTATTCGACTTCTAATCGCCTTCGCGCCTTCAACTCCAACAAGATGCTCTTCAACACCGTCGTCTCCGCCATTGTCCTCGCCTCGGCCGCCATCGCTGTGAGTTGCTTTTATCCTGCTAAGCAAACACGTAAATCTAATTCTCCACCGCTCCACCCGACCAGCTTCCAACTGAACAGCAGCCCAAGGTAGCTCAGTCCGGCGAGCATTGCGGCGGGTTCATCAACTCTGCCATTCCCTGCGCCCCGGGCCTGTCCTGCGTCCTCAACATCAAAGCCCCGGATGCCGGCGGTGTCTGTCAGAAGGTCGCCAACTACGGCGAGCACTGCGGCGGCTTCATCGACTCTGCGCTCTCCTGCGCCTCGGGCCTGTCCTGCGTCCTCAACCTCAATGCACCGGACGCCGGCGGCGTCTGCCAGAAGGTCGCCGAGCTCGGCGGCCCTTGCGCCGGCAACGTGGCCGAGCCCAACGTCTGCCCACACGGCCTGACCTGCGTCCGCAAGACCGACGGCGGCTTCATGCCAGTCACCGAGTTCCTGCAGAAGGACATCGGCGGAACCTGCTTGAAGCTCGCCCAGACGAACGAGCATTGCGGCGGGAACATGATGAACGCGCCCGTGTGCGAGATGGGCCTCACGTGCGCGCCGAAGCAGGGTCAGAAACTGCCCGTAAGTTCATTTTTCTTGATGTTGTGATATGTTCGGCTACAAATTACTGATCCGATTTTTCTTTGTTGTTGCTCAGGTCGCTGAAGTTGGCGGCATCTGCCTCCCCGAGTTCTGAGCTATTATAGCTTTGAGCTTCGCCTGGTCGCATGTGTCCTCAAGTTATTTACTCCTGCCAAGCGGTATTTTTCCACTTCCAAGTAAACTAGTGCGCCTGCCACTACAGCATCTCTCTCTCAGTTTCTATGTAGTTCTTTACGAACAGTGCCCGACATGCAATAAACAGTAAATTTTCTATCCCAAAGCAACTATCGATATCCTCCCGTCTTCCACGGCTTGCATCATTGTACCCCAACCTAGCTAACCTGTAGTCTACGTAAAGAAGTCCAAGCGCTTAGCCGTTATTAATGTTAGAATTAGCTGGCACATTATTGAGATTTATTCACAAATTATTTTGCACCTGCAGTTCTGGAGCATGGAAGTTTTCCACTTTTGTAACTAAGAACGCGGATTGTAAGTAAAGTGCGACGCATAACAACAAGGACATCATAAACGTAAGCAATTGATCCCGTAAATGCCGATAAGTACATATAGTGCCAGCTATTATTTAAACAAATGCATGCAGCGGAAAAGTGAAGTCCATAACGACAATAAAATGACGAGAAACAAACGTCGGCCGATTTAAAGATCACAACACAGCAATGTCGCGCACGACGACGGACATTTTCCTCCTCTTCATCCTGGCCAAGTCCACCTTCTCCTCGTCATCGGCCGTGCGCTTTTGGTTCCGCAGGGGCAGGTTCTCATCCTGTGCAAAAGCCGTAATGTTAGTCCCAACGTTGGAAGGTGCGAACGCTTCAACCTGCGACGGAGGCATGTTCTCCTCGTCGCCCTCCATCCCGCGCTGGCTGTTGGCAAATTTCCTCCTCGGGGTAGGCGACGAACGCCCCTCCTTCGTGGACGGCTGGCAACCCGCCAGCAGGTCCGGCGAGCTCTGGGTCGCCGAGTCCTCAACCACGTCGGCGATGTTCGAGCTCCTCCTCTCCTCCAACACTGCCCTCGCATCCTTCACGGGCGACGACTCCGGCACAAGCGTAGAGCCCCTGCCGCCTGCCGCCGTCGGGCTTTCGGTCGACAACCGACGCATCAACGACTGACGCGCCTCAATGCCGACGCCGGCCCTCTGGATCATCTCGTCGTAGTCCTGGACGAGCATTTCCGAGATAGGCCGCAGGATGTCGAGGACGCTGGGGACAACTGCAGGCGGGGCCGGAGGCAGCTGGCTGAAGCTCCTTTGGGTCATATCCTCGTCCTCGGCGAGCTGGTCCTCGGCGGTGGCGGCCTTAATCGGGGCATCGACTGAGATCGAAGACGGCTGGCGGCTCTCCGGGAGCTGAACCATCGTGAGCGATTCCTTCGACATCCAATGGGCGATGATCTTGCGCGCGGCGTTGGTCCGGACGGGGTTGTAGAGGGGGTCGCCCTTCTTCTTCCTGCCGTGCTTCTTCGCCTTGAGCGTACCGGCCTTGACGAGCCTTTGAGCGAGCTGCTTGCCCTCCTGCAACTCGCAGCCTATGCAAAGATATTAGCGGTGTGTGGAGGTTATAGCGACGTTTGGGTGAACGGGGAGTTTACTTACCAATCTTTTTCGAGAAGTTCGTGTACGAAATGACGCCCTGGTCGCAAGGGAAGAAAAAGTCGAATTGGTCGCAAAGCGCAGGCAGGAAACGCGGTATACAAAGCGAGTACCTCTTGGTCAGCGATCATCATGGCGCGCCGGAACAGCGCGACGTCCTTCGCTTGGTCCAGATCATACCCCTTACTGTTGCCCCGCGCGACCTGGGCCTTGTTGAAGCAAGCGTAGCAGATGTGCGAGGGCGGGATGCGCGTGTTTTCGCCGTCCGTGTAGCCAAAGCAGTGGTTGTGGCCCCAGTTCGAGCAATGTTCGCAGAAAAGGAGGTCACCGTCATTCTATAAACGTATGTGTTTTCAACGGTACACACAAAGCGCAAAAAATAAAGAAAACATGAGCAAACAAGAAAGCCTACGTTAGGCATTCCGCACGGGCAGTCGATGGTGATTTTCTCCTCCGCCACGTCAGCGGACGGATCCATGGCCGCAAAGTCATCGAGCCTCTGAGTGCTGACATCGCCACCGTCCTCGAGCTTCATGATGAGATCCTGCGTGTTGATGTTGTCTGAAGAGGGAGGAACCAGATAAACGCGTCAGCATGCTTGCAAACGGCCCGCCATTACAAAAATACGAAACGAAAGATGCAATCGCACCGAGTTCAGCTTCCATCGATAACGAAGGCTGGGCCTTGCTCACCGTGTCTGCAACGGCAGGCTCTTGCTCCGTGGGGCACCCTGCGAAGAAAGTGAGACGGGGAAAGGAAAATTGCCCTCTAAGATACTACCGTTATCTTCCTCGATCTTGCGTTGACGAGCTGAGAAACGAACTTCAGCGCGACATCTCGTCACGGACGCGGAGAAGCTAATCTCACCATTTCCCTTCCCGGCGCCACGCTTGCCCAAGTCCTCCGCCGTGAGGTCAATCCTGTCGAAGCGGCTCGACAGGGCATTGAGGTCCCTTATGAGCGATCCTTCCGCCCCGAGATGCTTCGGGATGATCATGGTCGCCTGTGACATGCAGCGGGGCGCGGGAGACGGCGGGGGGCCGACAGCGTTCGGAGTAGGCGGGTCGGTCAACATCGCGTCCGAGTCCTCCGGGTCCGAGCGTGAATTGTGAATGGCGTCGGCCGCGGTGAGGACGGAGAGCGCCAGGCTGAGATGGTGAAGAACGAAAAGCATAAGCTATCGGGGAAGGGTGCAACATCATCGGCAAGGAGATGGCAGCGAAGAAAGGGGGTTATGGAAAGGGATTTTTGAGAGAACGGAGCGAATCACATGCCTATGGTGGGGAGTGTCAACCTGCCCCAGCGAGAACTGGTCCGGCCTCGAGGGAAACTTGAACTCATGGTTCGGGTTCTCGGCGCGGAAACAGGGCGGCTCATACTCGAGGGGCGTCACGTCATCTGCACGTTATTAACGAACGTCCGCAAAGATCAATTTAATATACCATAGTAATACAGCTTCATTGTCACATTCGCTTGCTCTACGATCCAAAACGGTGAAACTCAGCGGTGTATGAACGTGAAGAAAGAATCAAAGGGACACCTACCCGGCAGCGGCTTAAGCGTCTGCGTCAGTACAATGACCCTCCTGATCATATCGCTCGTGGCTTTAATGATCTCCTTCTTCGTCTTGACCCTGAAGGACTCCTTGAGCTCTCCTCCGTCGCCACCCTTGAAATCAATGGCAAACTGGTCCTTGGACGGGTAGCTGAATGCGAATGTGTAGCTCTCGATCCTTCGCATTGAGCAAACGACGGCGATGAGTCAAGGCAGGAACGAGAATTAAACAAGCTGGAGGCGTACTCACATATCCAGCGGTGCATTGGCGTCCATGTAGATACCCAACACCATGGCCTTCAGGTACCGCTTCTCGAGGGCGTCGTAGCAGCCCTTCTCCTGCATTTCCCACACACACAGTTCAGCCACCGAAGACATCACACGAACGGATCATTAGAAGAAAGACGGTTGCTTACCAGCCAGTCCAGAAGCTCGTCGGCCTCCCACGAGTGAGCGCGCGAGATGGCCTTGAGGTGCATCTTGCCGTTCAGCAGCGTGTCTTTGAAGTTGTCCTCTGCAACGAGAGAAAGGGTCAAATCGTCAGTGGATGCTAAGTGTGGGGAATGCGGGGAAACCGGAGCGAACCTGGGAAAAGGCCCCGGAGGTAGGTGATGGCGCTGAGGGCCGAGCTCAGGAGGTTCTTGACGAGGATGAGCGACTCCGTCTGGGACGGCACGAGCGTCACTCGCTGCTCCTGTTTCTGTGGAGAAAGGGCGGGGTGAGGACGACGTCGTCGATGGCGCTCATGGCGCACCTGCATGGGGACAGTGACTGAGGTTGGTTGGAGGGTGAGATTCGTCGGACAAGCAAGTTCGGGAAATGAAATGAATCCAAAAACTCTGTCCGTAAAATCGATTGTGCTCTTGCCTATCACACCAAAACGCTATACCCAAAAAAACTTATAAAAAACAAAATGACCTGTTACTGCGAAGTCATTAGTAGGAAAGACAATGGTTTTCTCGCGTATTATCATATCAGTGTTGTCGATATGACGAAAGGGGCGATCTAAACAACTGGCACGCAAAGCCCGACATGCTGACCCTGACTGGCTTGCGGGGTGTCTTCGACCCCAAGCAATTGCAGTGCGACGGGATTGCCATTCGGACGGGGTGTGCCTTATGCTTATTTAAAGACCGCAGCGACTGCCCACTCGCTCCATTTTGCTGCCCACACCACACCTAGTCAATCTCATGCCTCATTTTCCCTCGCTGCTCCTCATCGCCCTCACGGCGTTCTCGGCCTCGGCCGTTGCCAGCCCGGCCGCCATTCCCGCGACTCCAACCTGCACAACGGGCACCTTCTCGTGCTCAGACACCCACCACTACCAGGAATGCGTTAACAGTACGTGCTTTTGCATTTACGTGCGCTGGAT